>RJWT010011889.1:0-22881 GCA_004365215.1 Cuniculus paca
GATGAGCGACAGTGATCTGGTTTCTCCCCCGCTTCCCATTTGTTAGTCTTCCTTTTATGTTTTACAATCTCTTGTTTTAATCTCTATATTTCTCTTTATGTTGATTTCTTTTTTTCTTATTAGGAAAAACGGAAATTTCTATTTCATCTAGAGATCTTTAAAGTCTTGGCACAAAAATACCTCATTTTTTGTGAGTCCACCTTCCTATTCCAGACCTCCACAAACTGGTCTTTCTTTTCTCAGTTCCCACCACCTCACTTTATGTTTGTACCAAGCTATCATCTTCTAACAAATATCAGCTAAATAAGAAGACAAAATAAGGACACTAAAAATTGTTGGCCTAATGCTCCTACCCCCTTTCCTCTCTGGGTATGACCTTTGGTTGTTTTCTTCCTTTCTCGAGTACCATCCTAATTACATGCTTCCATCAGTCATAGATTTTTGTATGAAAACTAACTAATGCTTCCTCCTGTTAAATTTGATTAAGCATCAGAAAGGAATTCTCTCCAATGTGTGAAATGCAACAGATTGTTTCAGAAAATCTGTAACTCTAGGCTGTGTGTGGATGGATGTACCAATTTGGTCAAATCTCTGTGAGTGCAAGGCTAGCACCTTCTCCTTTTACAAAAGTTACAAGTCTACTGAAAATTTCAATTTAAAAACTGTTTGTAACGATATGTTTACCTGGACCACTTCTACATTACCAAAAGGAAAAATTTACCAACAACTTTTTGTCTCTGAAAGTGACTGCACCAGTTACCATCCTTACATAATTTAACCTGGATGATCAACTTGAAACTTACTTACTCTGCCTTTGACACTGAAAGTCAGAATTACTGGAGAAATACCTGACTATGAAACACTTTTACATCAAGATGTGGGTGTTTTGCTTGTGACTGTTTTTATCAGCTGATGAGACAGAGGCAAATCCTTCATGCCCATGTAGTAGAGGTCAGGTGTTTCTGTTTTTGTTGTTTTCTTAATAAGATGCTATAAATTAAGAGGCATATTATGTATCAGAATATTTTAAAGAATTAATAGGAGCTGGTAGCTGGAGGCATCACCCAGGACCAGTAACCTGGTTAATAAATAGCTACCTGGGCAAACACTGAGGATAAGCTTTCATGGCCATTACAATACAGCAAGGGCCAGTAACAGAAAACACATGCACGTACACAGGCACTCACATACTACAAGGGAGGGTAAGTTCCCACTGTCTCTCTGACCTGTTTGAACAGGGTTAATTTCTTGGGGATTCTTGTATTTAGCCCAGTCTTTGAGCAGTTCACAGAGGTGTAATCTTCTGCAGAAATAGCCTCTTACTGCGAAGATCCACTGGACGACGAGATCACCCATGGGTTATTCTAGGAAATGTTTGCATTTAGAATTACAAAAAAAAAAGCCTCAGTAATAACCAATTCATCCAAATGCCTGTGCTACCAAGACTTGATAAGACTTTATCATAACACTTAAAGCTAGAAACTAAATCTTTTCTCTGCCCTTTGAGATGTAAATTTTCTACCACTGAAAACCATATTCTCAAGGATTGTGTGCAAGTCTGTGCACGATGGGGGCCTGTTTCTTGGAAAAGTAAACATTTGAGGAGATAGCTCCCGCTCTCTATCAATCCCTGCTTGAAGGGGGCCTAACTTCCTGGCTACTTTATTTGAATTTGCACCACTACCTCCTGAAGTAATGAGAGGAAAGTCGATTTCTTCTCTGGATACTCACTAATAAGCAAACCCAGATGATTCAGGCATAGAGATGAACCCCCACCACACACGGGCATGCACATATGCTTATAGTCTTTTGATACACCCCGAAAAATAAAAAGTCTCTTATTGTTTGTTCAGGCAAAGTTGAGCTCAGTTTGTACCAGACTTTCTTCCCTACTGTAGTAGCTACTATTAATTAAAACTGGTTGGTGTTACTGCCTTTCATCCTCATCCATTTTTATTCATCATCTACACTATGATTTATTGTAAGAAGTTAAGTCTACTTTTCATATGTTTGAAAAATTGGGGGCATCTTACAATGTACTTTTAGAAAGAACATGACTTTGTACTGTTTGTGATGATTTGATGAAGCCAAATTTTACATGTAATTTCTAGAAGTCAGAAGGTAGTGACGGTTGAGGAATCTCTCATCCTTTTGCATTCCAAAAATAGAGAAATGGCGGACTGTACATGATCCTCCTCTTCCCTCTCCACCTTCCCATATTATTTCCATAGACTTGCTGATGACTCCTTCATCTACTTGACACTCAAAACCCTGACCAGTTATGTTTTCAAAAACTGTTCAAAAGACATAGTAGAGTCAGGTCAACTGTAGGGCCAAGAGTAGCTGGGACAGGAAAATAAAACTAGCACCCATACCCAGATCCTCAGTGACACCTACTGGACCCTTCCCTTTCTTCTGATGGACAACTGTTATTTTTTTCATTTTGATGTGAAGTGTCATTTGAGCATAGTTTCAATATTCTCTCTGCCGTGTTCCAATCATATTGCTGACTTTAAGCCTTGATTTTTCAAAAATTGTCTAGCTGCCACTGAAATATGTTTAAACTATATTTTGATGAAAGATGACAGCTTTTATCTCCAGGTGCCACAAAAAGGAAGGGTCGCTGCTCATCAGACAGGACAAACATCATATAAGCAGAGGATTTGGAGAAACAGAGATGACTTCAAGGTGGGTATCGATGCCAGTCTTATTTTTTTCCACCTGTAATCATAAAGGACTGCAAATCTATTGCAGTCTTAGCCGAATAACAAGAAGGCTTCTTGAAATCATAAACTCCAAGAGTCAGTATTCACATACCCTGAAAGTCTTATTTTGCCATGAGTTTGCACATTGACAATCAGAAACAGAAAGAGCACAAACAATAGAAATCTATTTTTTTGGTTTATTATGGTTGAGGGCATAAAGAGTTTGCACATTAAAAGATAACCTTGGAGCAATTATCTGTAAATAAAATCAAAAAGGCGCTAGTACACTCTGGTAACCTGATGTGTACAAACGAAGTAACACAGGTGAGAGGACCATGCAGACAAAGACTTATAAAGAAAATAATAATTCTGATTAGGTCAAGACAGTGTCCTTTACAGGACACTTTGAGAATAAGAAATTCTTTATGCATTTGACCTAGTATTTTGATCTGGTGCTCAAATCAAATGATCTTACTCTTTGCAGAAGGTGCTGGAAGAAAGAGTGCTCTCTGGAGGTGACAGGCATTGAATGCATTTGAATTATTGTGTGAATGTTGGCAAAATCACATAGGGGAGCTCTAAGAGTACTTGGCATCAGATACTTCTGCTTTGTTAATTTCCTGTGATGGCCTTTCTGATCTTTCAAGTGCTAAGAAGGAAAAAGAAAGAATGAAAGAAAGCGAGTGAGCATGCAAGCACGCATACAGTAGAAAAACAGAAAATTCAGGTAACCTTTGTAGTTACATTGACAGGTTCTCCCAAACCTTTATTTTGGATTGAGAGAAAAACATACAGTCTTGATTTCATCACACAGTCTGCTAGAAAATAAAAAAGGTGAGGTGGGGGTAGACCTGTTGGAACATGGCTGTGCATTGTCAGAGGATGTTCTCCTGCGGCAACTGAGGCTAACACTGTGGGAGTTAATTTACAACTGTAAGTGAAGATAATAGCAACGCAAAATAATTCCTGTTCGGAGACAGACACTTGTTGTCTAGTCTTGATGAAGTTCAACTGATCTTCCTCATCCACTGTGGAAGAAACCAGGCTTGCCTCTGCTTGCAGGTCTATTTTAGTATTTCTAATTAGGAATGGATCTGTTCTTCAGAGTCTTGTTCATGCTGGTTGCAAGTTTTCACTATGCTGCCAGGGAGGCTCAGTGAAAGGCCCGAATCTGAGCCCAAATATCTGGATTTGTTCCCCTGCCACCCAACAATATGACAAAAGTGCATAAAAATGGAAAAACAGAGTTGGATGTGATGGTGCATGCCCGAAATACCAGCACCTGGGAGGCTTGGGAGGCTGTGAGTTTGAGGCCAGCCTGGGCTACATAGTGAGTTCAAGGCCAGCCTGAACTACATAGTGAGACCCTGTCTAAAAAAAAAAAAGAAGAAGAAGAACAAGAAAAAACGAATTTATTCATAATTTAGCCAAATTGGGAGGGCAGCTAGTCTGCCCTTTCAAGCACACAGAAATACTTGAATGTTCCACTCTCAGCATAAAGAAGCTAGAGAAACAGCTTATTTTAAAAAGGAAATATGGTATAATTTCTAAATTTTTAAAGATCCATTTTGACCTTTCAGGTACAACTAGTTTCCTAATTAAGTTAAATAAAAATCTTTAATACTCTGAATGTCATGATTTCAGCTTTTGTTGAAAATTATCTTTAGCAGCTGAAGACCTCACTTAACCTAAAGTAAAAAAAAAGAAAAGAAAAGAAAAGAAAAGAAAAAAGAAAGAAAGAAAGAAAGAAAGAAAAAAAGAAGAAAGAAAGAAAGAAAAGAAATTTAAAATGTTTACCCTCAACCCTAAAAGAAAATGAGCAGAATCAGAGATGTCATTAGTGGCATGGAAGCTAGAAAGTTTCCAGTTGTAACTGACTGAGGAAGCTAATCCATCAGACACCTAACACCCTCACCCTTGTAGCAGAGAGCAAAGCCAGAAAAAGAAGGCAGCCATGCCTTTCCCTTCCCAGAATGCCTGCGACTGGAAGCTGGTGAGGCTGAAAACATGGCGGCAAGCAGTTTGTATTAGGAGCTGGGTCCCCTCTCCAAGCAAGGCCCTTCCGCCTAGTTCTGGAAAAGAGGGGATCAAGTACCTAAGGCAGAAAACCAGAAGTGGCATTGTGCCGAAGATAAGAAGACAAAGATAAAGCATTTATCACCGCTGGTGCAGCCCCCTTGGCCCCACACACAGAGGTTCAACTGCTTAGTTAATGTTTTCAAATGTCGGCAGTTAGTTGAGGATCATACGTTTTGGAAATGCCTCATTGTGTGTACGCGCGAAAATGTGTGTATGAGAGAGGTCGTACACGAGCAAGAGTGAGAGTCCGCTCTCCTGGGAGAGACAGGATGTAAGGGGAGGAGGCAAGCAGGACAGCAGGAGGCAGGCGACAGGTAACAGAACCCATGATTGGCCCGGACCTGCTGGAGGACAGAACACCTACGGCAGACTTGAAGGCAGCAGCACAGTCATTCCTGCATAATGGAAAGAGGATACGCTACTTAACAAGAAGAATTTGGGAGACTGGTGGCTTTTTGGAGAAAATGTAATAAAACTGGAACATGAAAATTCTGACTGGTTCAACTCTGTTCCACGATGTCACAGTTTGTAAGTTTAGGCCCTGTGAGGCATTTAACAACAGTAACAGGTTGTTGCCATGCCCTAGGATACCTTGGAAATCATATCTTCAAAGATCATTTTTTTTAAGGGAGTAAAGGCGGGATATTCATATATTTTTAAACATTTTATTATACAAATTCTGAGATATGCAAAGTTAGACAAAGTAAGGTAATCAATTTCAACAACACTTCTTTCAATAATGATTGTCACCATCCATCCAGTCACATTTCCCATTCAGTTATTTTGAAGCAATTTTATATCTCATAACCCATATATATTTTTAGTATCTAGCTGGACCTGACAAATACCCTTTTCTCATATATGTACAGATACACACATTTTTATATCAGTGTATCACCTAAAATATTTCTTAAAAAATCAAACATTCAGTGTTTGCATTTCTAATTGTCTTATGAATGTTAAAATATTTTTACAGATTTTTAAATTAGTGTTTAAACAAATGACACATGTTGTGATTTCTAGATATTTCATTGTTTGTTTTTTTTTTAATCCTATAAGGTATTTTTTTTTCTTCTTTCCTTTCCCTTCAATATGTTTAAAACAGTAGTTGGTTGTAGTAGTGTGATCGGGACCAGTGCCTGTTCCTTCATCAATGATAATTCATGGGCAGTGTGCTGAAGTATGTATTTTCTGGCACTCTTCTTTGTTAATGTTAGCTGTTCATCATCAAAGTTGCTTTCCATTCACTCATTTGGATTTTGGAATGTGGTGATATCCTAATCCTATCATTGCTTTCTCATTTGCCAGTTGGAATATGTGGATAAAACAACTCTTCCATCTATGATTTCATTACCTCTTGGTAAATGAGTTTTTAAAAAACCTAAGATAAATGCTTGGATCTCTGCAAGACATTGATTTACAAGCATATTTTAAGGGTAAACAATCAGTTTTGTTTTATTTTGAGTTATGTGAATTCATGGATCTTTAATATATTTGATGTACTTTAATCTGTTGAACTCACTCTATCACTATGAATGCTCTAACTGCCCAATATTTGGTCATTTGGCTTTCAACTTTGCTGGAGTTTTGGATCCAAAGTGACTCTTGAGTACTAATAATGAGCCCTAGTTTTCTTACTTTCTATTCTTAAAATGTTTCAGGTCAATTTTATGCCCCTGAGATATGCATCCTCTACACCAGATCTCAAGTACACCATATGCATGAGGAACTATGCTTTTTTTGTTAGCTTAATAAGAAATAGTTATTTCAAGACCATAAACTATATGAGAAGAATGCTCTACCTGATATTTTTAAGTGAATGTGGAATGTGTAAGATACTATATAAAACATGCTGTCAAGTTTGTGAAGCAATACAGATTCATACACAACACAGATACACACAGAGGCATACAGTTCACAACAGAAGACTGGAAGAGCCAAGTGAAAAATTTTATGGTATCAGCATACATTTTATCTGGGTACTTTTATGATTAGCAATGGTTTTTATATTTAGAAGTATCTATATTTCAAAACATATATTACTTTAAGGAAAAAAAAACCTGAAAATTTAAGGAGTTTGGTTTTTATAGTAGGAATTTCTATTATGACAAATAAAATTACTGGACCAATTCCTGTTAAGTCATGGAAGCTGTCTTCCACAGAATAGTATGCATGAATTAGTTAATATTTTTAAGGCACTCTAAAAATAATAGGTCTGTGTGGCATTATTCCATTTAGTTTATGACATATTAATAATGCATTTTATTTATCTGGCATTTGAAATGGAACTTAATGAATTAATAAACATAATACACAATCATGTTTAATGAAGAGGTTTGAAATGACTCATCTTAATGATTCTGTTATAATTTTATAATAATAATTATATTTAGCACTTTTATTGCATTTGTTCCTGCAAGTGTTTTGCAAACACCTGGTTAGTTAATACATCTATCTTTAGGTTAAGTGGATAAGAGGTGTCCTTGATACATATCTACAAATAGTACAGTCTAGACACAATGATAAGCTAAAAAAATTCACTCTTATCTAGACCCCAGAGATATTGCTATTATGTGATTCTGCATTTGCAATCAGATTCTGACTTGAGATCAGAATAAGGTATTGGTAAGATTCTGAAGGTGAACTGAAGAAACATTACTTCACAGTCCAGTGTCTGATTTCTTCTTCACAAATGAGCCCCGGTGGCCTAAATGGATATAGTTCTACTGTTTTAATCATACGGGTGTCATCAACTGGATAGAACAGCCAGGTCTCTTTCCGCCATTAGCATGAAATTTTTAAAGCTGAGACAAGTCTTATAGAACCGTGGGAGGCACTTTGATTCAAATCTCAATATGAACATAACTTCTCTGGTTTTTAATGGAAATGTTAAAAAGCCCATAGCTCCAGGCATTTTTGAGTAATTTCAACAAAAATTGAAAGAGACATTTCATCGGAACATCCTTCCAGCAAACAGCCTTTTTTGGCTTTAGACAGTAACGGCAACTGGCCAAATTTGGGTGATGATGCATAAATAGCTGTGGTCGCAATAGTCATGTCTTTCCCTCTGATTCACATGATGAAACCTACCCCAAAGATGATGATATTAAGAAGTGGGCTTTCGGGAAGTGATGGGCCGTGAGGGCTCCCCAAGGAATCTCATCACCCCTTCTGTCATGTAAGGACACTGCAAGAATGTACGTATGTGACAGAACTCCTTCTGAAAATTCTGAATCACTGGCTATCTCATTTTGGACGGCCCAACCTTCAAGAACTATGAGAAATACACTTCCATGGTCTGCTACCTGCTCAATTTAAAGATTTTTGTTCTGGCACCATGAATGGTCCCAGATAATAGTACACTGTGCTCAGTATAAACTCTGTTCCTGAAGCAATACTCAGTAGCGGAATACAGTATTCCATTTTTACTTTTCATGTAGAAAAAACAGAATCCAAGGGAATATTTCCAAATTCAAGGGTCCACTTTGACAGGCTCATTAAGCCCACCACTCTGTGGTAGACTTTCTGTTATTCCAATTTCAGGAGTGCTGTGGAGTATGAGTTTGGATGCTCAGATCTCAGGTGTCTGGCAAGCAGTCACTCACAGCAATGGATGAGCTTGAGTTCCTGCCACAATTTGGGAACACCAGCTGGGGCATTAGTCAAAATTCACCTCAGCCTTCAGATCAAACAGGACCAATGAAAGGCTGTGCTAATAATAATTATGAGTATTTAAAACATAAGCAAAATGTTTCCAAGAACACAGAGTAATATATATTTTGTTTTGCACAAGAGTACCTGTATTCAAAACATAACCAAAGTCTGAAATTAAGTGCAATCTAGATGGAATATGCTGAGATTAACTGCAAGTCTCCCGTCTAAAGTGGAATGTATCTAGCACAGTCGATCTCACTTTCGAACATGCATGCAGTGTGCTGCTGCTGGAAACCTTCACGAACAGGACCAGCTGCCTTGGGATCAAAGCACACATCACCTAACAGGAAGGTTTGCAGGTGATGCTCGCTCTGGATTCAGGGTTTTATCACTTTTCCTCATCTCCTCTAGTTTTATGATTTTAAAGTAACACTAAACTTTTAAGTAAGTTGCCAGTGTAGTATAATGAATTTTTTTTTCTTGAACTTTTCAGGAGTAAGTTGCCGGCTTGGAGCTCTGCTGCCCTCATGGACTTCAGCATGAATTTCTCAAAAATAAGAATAATCTCCAACAGGGCGACAGGAAGAACCACAGTGGGAAATTAACTCAGTGAGGCTGCTAGCATCTAACCCTCAGACTCCAATTAAATGTCACCAGTTGTCCAAATCATGTCCTTTGTTATCAAGGGATCTGAGTAAGAATCAAGCACTGCTCACATCTCATTCAATCCCTTTAGCTCAAGACATTTGCCCAGTCTCCCCTTGACTCCTGTGGTGTTGACATTTCGAGGAGTATAGGAACATGTCTCGCTTTGGACTTTCATGGTTAGACTCAGGTTGTACATGACTGATGTGATGCCTTATTCTTCTGATTTCACACACTGTGACTTATCTCAGGATGCTCACATCGACCTCTTGATTACAAGGGTATGGGACAGGCATCCACTGCAAATTCACTTTTTCTTATTTTAATTAAGAAGTATTTTGTGAAAAGCTACCCTGAAACTATGTGAATACGTTTTCCTCCTCAAATATTTATCTTATTCACTAATGAATTTATAGCAGAATGGATTCATTTTTTCCAGATTTTCATCACTGAACATAAGCTACTAATATAATTATTCACTGCAATGCTTAATTTGCCCCAATTTGTCCCAAATTACCAATCGGTTAGCAGGTATATGTGTCCTTTGGAGACATCCTCCTCATTTCAAAAATAAATTATATTGTATACACTCAAGTATACACATGGTGTCCTGAAATACATGTATGTGCAAATGGTTATCAGTGACACAAATGAACTAATCCATCCTCTCTCACTGCTACCCATTTTCCACACGCCCCGTGACAAGTGACATCATTAACTGAAGGGTTCAGCTTGCATCCTAGAGCTTTCCACTTGCTTCTCCAATCTGTCTAACACTTTGTGTCCTTTGATCTGCATCCCACCCCCACCATACCCGAGGTCAACAGTCTTCTAGTCCGTATGTCAACAGACAAGCTGTAACAACTCTTGGCGACAGTACGGAGAAAAAAGAACCTTTCTGCAGCGTGGGTGGGAATTAGGCTGGTGTGGCCGTCATGAACAACAGTATCACTGCCCCCAAGAAACTGGAACTAGAACTGCCACATGGCCCAGGGCCCCCTTTTGGACATAGATATCCAAAGGAAACGAAATCAGCACTCCCATGTTTGTCACAGCCTTGCTCACAACAGCCAATAAAATCTTATTTCACCATCAAAGACGAAATTTCTAGAAGGAAGGAAATTAGTCCACATACCCAGCGCCCTGCAGGCTGAGACTGAGGAGTCGCCACTGCCCCCACTGCCCACTCTCACAGTGCTTGTGCTTTCTTCTGTCACCGATGATTTATAACAGCATAGGACACGCACCACGTCCCTCACCTTTGAGCGGCTACGCGTGTGGAAGACAAATGGCTAATTAAAGATGCGCTGATTAGTGAGTGTAGCATAATCAGTTACTGGTTCTCTCACCAACACAACAGTGAACATATTTCTGCCAGAACTCTTGAGTGCATCCCTCTAAATAAGTGATTTTCAAATATTGTGGGAAGTGAGTAGTGACTGTTCTAGGTCCACGTTAAGGGATCTCTAAAAATATTGACAAAGTCTACTTTATCTTTTATGTCTACTGTCTGAATTATTACAAAACATGGAATACTATTTTGAATCACTTATAAACATCTGAAGATCATAAAAGGATTGCTAAAAGGACTCTGGTATTTCCTTTCTTGTGTAATGCATACAATCAAACATACATACTTACATATACCATGTATCTAAATACATGGGTTTCTAAACTGTCAAAGGTTGCCTTTGTAGCAGCAGGGGATGGTGGTACATATCTTTAATCCCAGCAATTGGGAGGCTGAGGCAGGAGAATTGCCATAAATCCAAGGATAGCCTGGGCTACATAGTGGCTTCAAGGCCAGCCTGAACTGCATAGGGAGAGCTTTTCTCAAAAGAAAAAAACCTTGTGCTTTGTTTTTTCTTTCTCCTTTTCTGCATAATCCTGCTTTAAATTAATAGCCCAAGTATGGCACATAATCCCTCCAATGCCCCACTCACTACACACCTCCCCCTTGAGCACGGCTCTTCTCAGGTCTTCAGTAATTTGGGAGATTTACCTGACTCTTAAGTGCTCAGATGACCCAAATCCAAAAAGCCACCCTGTGAATATCTTGATCATCGGATTTCAGAACTCTTTCTCTTTGTGCCCAAGTTCTGATCATTGGGCTCTGTTCTATGACTACTGCTTCAGTAGTTCTAATAATCTGATTGGAAATCCCAGCATTTTTAATATGTTTGGGCTGCTCCCCATTTGGGGGGATGGCACAGTCCTCCTTTAGACAACGCTCAGCGGGACATGTCCAGGTGGACTGTGCCTCATGGTTCTCCTTTTGACACAAGTGTCCCTGATCACGTGCGCTTAGGATGCATTGGGCCCCACAGTCTCCCATACATCTTGGAACATCAACAAGGCCAAACAGCCCCTTTCCCAACTGGAAACAGCCTCAAATTGCAGAGAAAGATGCTTCAGGGGCCTGTGGGGACAGCGAGGCACAGAAGTGCAACCCCAGCTCAGTGTCAGGGTGTTTGCCTCGCAAAGGAAGGCTCTCCAAGGCCCCAGGTCCAATCCCCTGGACTGCAAAAGAGGGGCAGACATTCATCAGCGCTGGTGAGGGAGCTCCAAGCGTTGTCAACTGCAGCAGGCTGACCTGGTTCCAGAGCTGGGACTTCTGAATGCTTCTCTCTGCTCCTGGGCCAGACTTGGAACCCTCGCTGGCCTCCCCAGTGCTCAGCATGACCACAGACTGCAATGGCTTCCTCTCTTTCTAGCCTGGGAGCAATGCACAGTGCTGTGGTCATGGGTTTTTCCAGCCTCTCAAATCTGGTGCCACATTTGAATTCTGAACTGGGCTCCTCAGTGACCTCTGGACTTCACACCGCGATGTACACCTTGACCTTGCTTTGCAAGTGCTAGTCTCTTCCTTTGTTTCTAACAGAAGCTTAGTTTTGTTTATGGTAATAACAGCTGCAGTTCAGACCTGATTAGTGATTATTTTAAAATAATCTTGAAAATTCTTTTTCTTTTTCTTTCTTTTTTTTTTTGACAGTATTAGTTCAGGCCTTGAACTCATTATGTAGCCCACACTGGCCTCCAGCTTCCTAGGAAGAAATCCTCCTGTCTCAGCCTCCTGAGTCTCCTGAGTCCTGGGATTAAAACCACACATGCCGCCACACCAGGCCAATCTTAGAAATTCAGTTCTCTGTCAGGCATTTAATTTCCCAGCTACTCTTACCACTAAGTATATTTATATGACCTGGTTTTAGAAAATTCACTCTAAGCTAAAGTCTTCTGGAATATTTCTCCTAATAAAAAGAAATACATTTTTACTTAAAACTTTTCCTTTCTTCTTTAAGCACAGTTGCATAAAGATGTGATGGTTGGAGCTACAGCAGCTATCATGGGACCACAAGGCAACAAGGGTGTGGATAATCGGAGTGAAAAGCTACAACAAGCCTGATGACATGGATAGGCCAATGTGCCAAAGACTAACTCACCAACACGTTGACGTCTTAATACGGGTTTTCTTCTATTGCACCCAAGCCACTCCTTCCTGGTGTGAGTCACGCTCGAGCAGCTCTCACGGCAGCCTGCCAAGACTGAGGCCTGAATTCACGGGCACCTGGGCCACGCCACAGTCCCTCAGAAGAGAAGCGAAGACTAAACAAAAGAGTAAGTTACAGCAGTGTAAGTTCCGAACCCTGGGCCGGAACACACCTCAAACATGTATGGATCAGAAAAAGTTACATACCGATCAAGCAACTGACAGATACAGATATGATAAAGTCCGTGAGGCAAAATGCGATCAAGAGCTCAGCCTGGGAAAGGCTGTATGCTCTTTCCAAATGTTTTTATTTTGGTAACTTTTCAGTAAGCATGAAATTACTTCCAAATAAAAAGTTAAACAGGCCAACAGAAAAACAGAACAAATGAAGAAACTTGAACCCAGGCTGGGCTGTTTCACAGAAATACAAAGTCTGGAGGAAATGCCCTTGCGATGGAGCAGTGGACCTCGGTGGTGATGAGGGACAAGGAATGCGGTCGAGCAAGACCAAAAGCGGCAGGGAAACCAAGCACACCGGTTTTAAACGCTGCAGTGCTTGACTGGCTGTGTGGACTTCAGACAGTTGGAGCTTTAACTAAATCAGCTGAGCAAGTCTACAGCCCAGGGTGGCTCATCACCTGGACAGTCGAAAGGGAAGGAGGAAGGGCGGGTGGGTTCCGTTCTTCAGAGGAGCTCCAGTCTGCGTCTTCGGCTTGGACGTGGTCTCCCGGCTTCCCGCCCAGACTCCGGCTTCTGCCTTGGATCCTTCAGCCTTCTATCGCAGACCCATTGACCTGCTGGTGTGGACTTGCCCGGGACACTAGGGTGAACTCCAGACCTTGGACTGAATCCTTCAGCCTCCAGCATCAGACACCCTCTGCGTGCTCCCTCATCCCACTCTGTGGCTGACCATCGTAAGCCGATCTTGTAATTTCTTACACGTTCATCTTGGGTTATACCCTTTTCTCTAGTAAGCGCTGACTGATACAAACACCATCTGCGAGACCTCGGCAGTTACATCACTCCTCCAAGATTGGAGGAGATGCGCGCGCGCGCACACACACACACACACACACACACACACACACACAAAGGTTTTGTGCCTAGAAGACACACAGGGTGAAAGGTGGACTCCTGAACTGGAACTCAGGGGCTTCACATACTCGCAGGAACCCAGAAAACCTCTGGGGCCAGATGGGACAGTTTTAGAAGTCCCAGGCATCTAGCAGGACAGCTCCCCACATCTGTGGCATTTGCATCGGAGCCATCACAGGGATGAGCAGCCTTTCCTCCTCAGCTCTGCGTCAGTGGTGACAGTTCTAACTCCCTCTCTCGCTAGGGAGTTGGGAGGATTAATTAGCAGCTTTCTGCTGGGTGTTACATGTTCCTTTTCTCAGGAGACAGATTAATGACTAACTCTCAAACCTTATCCAAGCGGGAAGGTAATAGTAACTAACACACCTTACCTCTGAGAGCTTCTCAGAGGTCCAATACGCAGTGTTTGCTTATCCAAACAAAATTGGAAAACTCATTTCGATGTTATAAATAAAAGTCCTGACTACACTCATACCCGCTGCTGCTATTTCAAGTATTGTAATTTACAGATAAAAAAGCTTTGTGAACAAAAATGTGATTTTTGCATAGTAAAAAAGAACTGTTTGAATAGAAAAATAATGCAAAGCAAACCTCATTGTCCAACAACAGGATGGGAGAATAAGTTAAAGTCTATTTAAGGATTAAAATATCCCTATAAATTGTGTTTTTGAAGGCTTTATAATCAAAAGAGATAGTCTGAATTCATATGAAAATTAAATATAAAATTAACCACTAAAACTACTTTCAACTACAAATCGTTATACTGAAAATAACTATTGGAATGAAATTACCCCAAAATGAACAGTACCTGTGCTGATGATAGGCCTGTAACTGCCATGTCTCTTTTTGCTTTCTGTTATGATTAAGGATTTTGTAATGAGTGACCTATATTTTTCTGAAAAACAAAGAAGAGAAAAGAAAGAAAAGAAAAGAACCTATCCATTTTACCTCATCTTGCCCACAGTGGCTTGGTTACACAATCCAAGTTTGAAAAGATTTCCATGTCACTGTTACTTTTTTTGGGGGGGGGGTACCAGGAACTGAACTCACAGCTTCACGCTTGCCAGGCAGGTGCTGTGCTGCTGAGCTACATCCCCTGCCTCCTGGCTGTTATTTTCTAAATTTAACTCTTTATCTCCTTTTCTCTGACTTTTTACTTTTCATTTCCTCTGACTTACATCATATTCCTAGTTCATTCGCAATTTGGAATTCAGATTGTCTTCCCCAGACAAGTGCTGGGACAAGCTCACCCCTGCTAGGCAGCTGGAAGGTCACCCGTAGCCGTGGAGCCGAGGTCTGGTGATCTCTGGAAGCCACTGTCCCCTTTGCTACTTATGAGCAGGGCGAATCAGGAATTCATGATTCTTTGGGTTTCTTGGTGTCACTGCCCCAGAATCATGGGAAATCACATCTTCCATCCAGTTATCTGCCCAAATGCTTCTCACCCCTTTTCACTCACAAAAAGAGAAATTAGGTTGAGTCTACCTAGGAAACCAAGTTATTCTTGAGAACATCATTTTATTCTGTTATCGGTCTCCACTTTCTTTGAGGATTCTCTGAGTTCTAAACGGCATTCATTAGTCACAGACCCCTCCTTCCCTCCCCAGTCCTCAAGTCCTGCAGTGCAATGGAATTCCAGTAGAAAGGAACCTTTCAAATACATTTTAGTTCAATTCTCTGATCAGTATGTGAAAGCTCTTTGCAACTTCCCTATCCAAGAACTACTCAGCTAAACTTTAACTGTTGTGCACACCTGTGACTGATAGCCACTACTTCATGAAGATACTAGTTTGGGGGCAGCTTGCTTAGAAAGTTTTACATACACAGAAAGACCTCTGTCCCTTCCAGGTGTTACAATCACTGGGGAATTCACACACCTCCAGCACCCAGGTACAGCTTTCTCACTGACAGGATTGGCATCTTCGTGTCTGCAGACTACAACCACTGACATTGATACAGTTGAGAAACTGTTTCCACAGGGTGACAATTAAATGCATATTTACATTACTCAACTTCTTTTCAATCTTTAATTTCCTAAAATCCAGACAGAACTGATTTGATTCATTACTGTCATATCAGTCCTTTAACAGGTGACAGAGGCAGAAGGCCAACTACCTCAGGAAAGCTGAGTCACCCAGGTACTTAACTAAGCCATGAAATAAAACTTATTGTGGCGAAGATGACCATCAATAATGAGCACAATAATGAGTGGTCACTATGTCTTGGGCATCACGCACTGCATATGTAACCTGCCTCATCTTGTAAGGCCAGGCAGTCAAGCATTCTCACTCCACTGCCTTCTCAGACAGGGCTCTCTCCACTCAACAGTGTAGTTCATTGGTCAAGAACTCGGGCTTGGTGTTCAAACCTGATTCTACCATTTACTAGCTGTGATTTTTAGGTAAAGGATACTTTGTGCATTGGACATCACCTCTCCTAGGGCTGCATGAAGGGACAATGTGAAGAAAAACCATGTAAGCCTGGAAAGTGTCAGTGAAAATGCAGGAGTCAATGCAAATGACATAAAACAACCTTATGCAGAACTAATAGCAGAAAGTTTCCCAGGCATGGGCACAGAATCTGATAAACAGATAAGTAAGGCATATAGAACTCCAAACAGGCATAACCAAAATAAATCTACACCCAGACATATAATAATCAAGATCCCAGAAATACAGCACAAAAACAGAATATTAAAAGCTGTTAGAGAAAAGAAACAAATCACTTATAATGGAAAGTCCATTAAAATCACGGTCAACTTCTCAACACAAACCCTCAAGTCAAGAAGAGCTTGAAGTGAAGTATTTCAAGCCCTGAAAGAAAATAACTTCCAACCCAGACTGACGTACCCTGTAAAACTGTCTTTCAAAATTAATGGAGAAATAAGATACTTCCATGATAAGAACAACTAAAGAAATTCATGTCCACTTAACCAACCCTAGAAAAGAGTACTGAAAGATATTCTAGATAGAAACAAAAACGACCACAATTCCTAGAACAAAAACAGAAAGAAACCACAAAGCAGAGCAAGCAATTAAACAAAGGGGAAAAGCAGGGAACCAACAACAACAAAAATAACACGACAAAGATAAGCTAATACATATGCTATGTTATAACCATAAACGTAAATGGCCTCAATTTATGAATTAAAAGAAACAGATTGGCAGAATGGAACAAGAAACAAGATCAAACAATACACTGTATTCAAGAAACATATTTAACTCCAAAAGAAACTCACAGACTGAAAGTCAAAGGATAGAAGACAATATTCCATGCAATAGGAACCCAGAAAAAAGCAGGGGTAGATAGTCTGTTTGCAGATGATGTGCATTTCAAACCAAAAATGATCAAAAGAGATAAAAGAAGTCACTACACACTTGTTAGGGAAAAGATTCAAGAGGAAGAGATAACATCATAAATATATATATGCACCAAATACAGGATAACCCAACAATAATATTTGTCTTAGACAAATATTAATAGATATGAAAAATCAAGCACTCAGTAACACAGTTGTAATGCGGGATCTTAATACCCCATTGTTACAAAGAGATAAAACAACTAGACAAGAAGTCAGCAAAGAAATAACAGAACTGAATCAATCCTGTGAACAAATGGAATTAGTAGACCTTTACAGAATGTTCTACCCAACAACTTCAGAATACACATTCTTCTCAGCTGCACATGGGACGTTCTCTAAAATAGACCACATACTAGCTCATAAAACATGCTTAAGTAAATGCAAAGAAATTGAAATCATCCCATGCATATTATCTGATCACAGTGTACAGAAATTGGAAATTAATGGCAGAAGAAACTGCAAAAACTCCATAAACACATGGAAATTAAATAGCACCCTTCTGAACAACCAATGGGTCACAGATGAAATTAAAGAAGAAATTAATATCTACGACTAAATGAAAATGCACATACAACATACTGGAACCTGTGGGACGCAATGAAAGTGGTCCTAAGAGGGAAAGAGATAGCAGTGAGTTCTCACATCAGGAGAACAAAACGAGCAC
Organism: Cuniculus paca; assembly: GCA_004365215.1. Taxonomy (NCBI): domain Eukaryota; kingdom Metazoa; phylum Chordata; class Mammalia; order Rodentia; family Cuniculidae; genus Cuniculus; species Cuniculus paca. The sequence goes on from RJWT010011889.1 coordinate 17,691, forward strand.
AAATAAACCACCTAATGCTGCACCTCAGAAGCTTCCAGAAAAAGAAGAGCAAGTCAAGCCCAAAGCTCATAGAAAGGAGGAAATTATAAAGACCAGAGCAGAGATTAACACAATTGAGACTAAGAAAACAATAACAAAGAATTAATGTATTGAAGAGTTGGTTCTTTGAAAGATGAAGCAAAATTGATAAATTCCTAGCCAACCATATCAAGAAAAGGGAAAAAAAAAACAACTTCAGATTCATGCAATGAGGAATGAAAAGGGTAAAGTCACTACAAATCCTGTGGAAATTCAGATCATCAATACCTACTTTGAAAATCTTTACTCACATAGCCTGGAAAAGCAGAAGAAATGGACAGACTCCTAGAAATGTATGAATTACCAAAGTTGAACTAAGAAGTTATAAATATTTTGAGTACCCCAATATAAGTTGCTGAAATTGAAAACATAATTAAAAACTTTCCAACAAAGAAAAGCCAAGGTCCTGATAGATTCACAGCTGAATTATATAAGAAATTTAGAGAAGATTTAATGCCAATACTTCTCAAACTCTTTAATGAAATTGAAAGGGAAGCAATTCTCCCTAATTCACTCCTGCAGACAACTATTACTTTGATACCAAAACCAGAGAAAGATCCACCCAAAAAGGAGAACTACAGTCCACTATCCTTAATGAACATAGATGCAAAAATTCTCAATATGATACTAGCAAATAGAATGCAGCAAATTATCAAGAAAACTATACACCAGGACCAAGTGGAATTTATCCCAAGAATACAGGGATGGTTCAACACATGCAAATCAACAACCGTAATACACCACATCAACAGAATCAAAGACAAAAATTGCATGATCATCTCAGTAGATGCAGAAAAAGCTTTTGATAAAGTCCAAGTCCAACCCTCATTCATGATAAAACACTACAGAAAATCAGAACAGATGGTCTCTACTTCTATGTGACAAAAGCCATCTATGACAGCCAGGAACAAGACAACCATGTGCACTATTACCACTCCTATTCAATACAGTTCTGGAAATGTTAGACAGAGCAATTAGACAAGAGAGAGAAAAGGAATAAGAACAGGAAAGGAAGAAGTTAAATTATCATTATTTGCAGATGAAATGATACTCTACATAGAAAATCGCAAGAACTCCACCAAAAGACCACTAGAGTTAATGAGTAAATTCAGCAGCATAGCTGGATACAAAGTCAACACTCAAAAATCAATAGCATTCTTGTACACAAACAATAAACTGACTTGAGAGAGAATTATGGAAATAACACCTTCCATAATAGCATCCCACAGAAATGAAATACTTAGGGATCAATCTGAAAAAGAAAGTAAAAGATCTATATATTAAAAACTACAGTACCCTGAAAAAGGAGTTTGAAAAGAATATCAGAAAATGGAAAGATATCCCTTGCTCTTGGATAGGAAGAACCAACATAGTGAAAATGGCCATACTCAGATTTGTAACTGTTACACAGATTTGATGCAATCCTGATCAAAACATCATTTTCATACTTCACAGATTTAGAGAAAACATTCCTAAAATTCATTTGGAAACAGAAGAGACCTAGAATAGCAAAGGCAATCCTGGGCAACAAAGGCCAGTCAGGGGGCATCACAACCCCTGATTTGAAATTATACTACAAAGCTACTGTGATAAAATTAGCATGGTACTGGCAAAAAAACAGACTTGAGGATTAGTGGAACATAGTAAAAGATGCAGACACAATTAACTACAAACACACTTGGCCACCTTATCTTTGACAAAGGGGCCAAACATGTTCACTGGACGAAAGATTGCCTCTTTAATAAATGGTGCTGGAAAATAGGATTTCCATATGCTGAAGACTAAAACTAGACACATGTCTATCACCAGGCACTAAAGTAAAAATGGATCAAAGATCTGAATATTAAAACAGAAACACTAAATATATTATAAGACAAGGTAGGTAGAAATCTTGAAGACGTAGCAGTAGGCAAAGAGTTCATTAACAAAATGTAAACTGCATGGGAAGTACTTCAAAGAATTAACAACTGGGATCTCATCTTATTGAAAAGTTTTGGTACATCAAAAGAAATCAGCAACAGAGTGAAAAGAAATCCCACAGAATGGGAAAAAATTTAGCCATCTGTCCCTCAGACAAAGGACTTACAGCTAGAACATATAAAGAATAAAATATCAGGCCCCTCAAATTCAAAGACCAATGCAAAAAATGAGCATCTGGGATGAATACACAATTCTCAGTTGAAGAAATACAAATGGAAAATAAATACATGAAGAAATGTTCAACATCACTGGTCATTCAAGAAATGCAAATTAAAACAACACTGAGATTCTATCTCACTCTAGAAAGAATGTCCAGAATCAAGAAATCAACGAATAACAAATGCTGGTAGGGCTGTGGGGAAAAAGGAACCCTTCTCCACTGTTGGTGGGAATGCAGACTGGTACAAGTACTGTGGAAATCAGTGTGGAGATTCCTCAAAAAACTAGGATTGGAAGTCCCATTCAATCCAGTTATTCCTCTTTTGGTTATTTTCCCAGAAGTGAAATCATCATACCACAGTGATATATGTGCACCTATGCTTATAGCAGCACAATTTGTAATAGCCAAATCTTGGAAACAACCTAGATGCCCATCAATTGAGGAATGGATAAAAAAAGATGTTGTATTTTTATGCAATGGAATACTACTCAGCTATAAAAAAGGATAAACTTGAGGCTTTTATAGGTAGATTGACACAATTTGAGACCATACTCATAAGTGAAATAAATCAGACTCACACATGTAAATATCATATTGTCTCCCTAGTGTAAAAAACTGAAAGAGTAAATAAGATCCAAAATGTACAATGGATATTATGAAAGTGAAAGGAAAAGAAACTGCTCAAAAGGAAAAACAATTGAGATGGGGAAAGGAGAAAAGAAAGGAAAAGATATACTAATCTATTAGTTCATGAAAAAGAACAGTTTGTGTTTTCATTGTTTGATCATTTTTCATGCCTATATCTTATAATCTGAACAACTACTCTGAAGGTAACAATATGCAATATATTACCAGTGTTACAAAATGAAGTGAGTTTTGAATTGTGGTTTGAATGGTAGATGTTATGGTTGATACACTGTGTCAACTTGAGAAGGTTAGCCCTTTAACTGAGAGACTCAGCAGGGAGCCAGGGTTCTTACTTTGTAAATATCCTCATCCTGTGCAAAGGAGGGCAAGGACATTTCCTGAGTGCTACACCCACCCTGAAGGGAGGTGGCCTGTGTACAATATAAGGGTAGAGAAGAGGCTTGCTTTCCCTTTTTTGCTCTGGCTGCTGCCTTGAAGTGTTGCCCCAGTGCCATGCCACCCTGCCTTGGACCTAGCTGATTATGCACTGAAATCTCCAGAAACTGTAAGCTAAATAAACCTTTCCTTGCTTCACTTTGAGTGTCAGGTGTTTTGTCCCAGCAATGAGAGAAAAGCAACCAAGACAGTAGACAAAATATAGCAGAGGTAGTAGAGTGGATATACATGAATATACATGTGGGTGCTGTGTAAGAATAATTACAAAATTAGCCACTGTTTGTGGTTCTTTCTGTGGAAAAGGTAAAATTTGTGAATATTTTGGTACAAAGACTGAAAAAGTTTCCTTCTAATATACAGTAATTTTAATACATGATAAAGCTTATCATTCTGACTCCATGAATTTGCATATCATCTAGTTTCAAATCATGTGGGGTGATTTCTGCAGTGTATTACTTTTACTTATTTTTTCTACAGCGAAAATAAGCTGATGTAATTTTTCCCTCGCCTTCTTTTGCTGCTGTTGACTGCATGCAGTCAAGATGCTAATTAAAATCACCTCATTTAAATGCCAAGTTTGCTCTGAAATGGAATCCCAGTAATTTTGAGAAATTACTACTGGGTATAGAGGTTGCAAAAGACATGTTCAATTAATCTATGTTTTGCTTAAAGTGATTTAAATGGAGAACTCAAGACATTTTCAGCCTCCACACCCTGCAGATTGCGTTGAGAAAGGGCAGAAGAGTAACCGGCTGGTTATTCCACGATGCAGGCATAGTCTGGCTCCCCCAGCAGGGTCCAGAGACCACTGGGGCTCCTCAGTTTTTATTTTGGGCATCCTTCCAAACTCAGCCATATTGACACACAAGCATCACAGAGTTAAACCACAGTAAATGTCAATATGATAAAAGAGCAGCTAAAATTCATCTATGAATGCTCTTTTGTCTTCCTCAAGGTAGTTAATAATACAACTAAATGCACAGAAAGAATCAGGACTGAGCAGAAGGAAAATATGCCCAGGAATTAGCCTTGCTGACTTCAAGAGGCCAACTTTGAGAACGATGGAGAAAAATGGCTCAGTGCTGCGAGAAACAGAGAAAGAAGGAATCACGAAAAGGGCGTGGACTGCCCTCTGCTCTGGACTCCCCCAAAGGAGGAGCTGGATGGTGTTGTATTCAGTATTTCGGGAACGTCCAGAGATGGGGGCAAAAATTCAAAGGAAAGAAGGAAGAGGAGTTGGATTCAATTCCTTTGAAAAATCCTCTAATTCTTCTCAGTCAGCGCTCTTCACTCAAGAGCACACACCTTTGCAGCCAGAAGGAAGGCGCTTCTGAATGACTCATGCGCACAGGGTTGTTTCCGAAGCCGTCCTTTCCTCTGCACACACTCCTGACAGTGTCAGAGTCTTTGGCTGACCGCGGAAGTTCAGAGCCCGCATCAGCTTCTGCACACCCTGGTCGTCAGTCTGGAGGTCTCCCTTCATTCCCAGGGTCCTCACATGTGGTAGATTAACCTCAGGTATGTTTTGTTCCCTTCTGTCTTTTCTGATTGCATGGGCCAAATAATCTCAAAAAGAAAACTGAAGTCCATCATACGTATTCATTATGTTTGGATCAAAATGTCACCGAAGAGTATCATGTGTTCAGAGCTGGATTTTCGAAAGATTAACTGAGTCATGGGGATTAATCCACTGATAAATTCAAGCTTTCTGTGCAGCTGGAAGGCATGGCCTGATTGGAAGAGGTGGTTCACTGGGGCAAACCTGGAAAGCTGTCTTGTCCCTGATCTCTCTGTCTATCTGTCTATCTGTCTCCTTCCTGGCTGCCACCAAGTGAACACCTTTCCTCTACGACAGTGCTCTGCTTCGCTGCGGCTCAAAAACAACAGAGC
>RJWT010011890.1:0-22885 GCA_004365215.1 Cuniculus paca
AGTCTCATGCTGAGCCCCTTCTCTGTCCCGCTTAGGCCGTCACGCACATTTCCAGTCCCACATTCTGCCTGACGTATTTTGAGTAAAACAAGAAACTAAACATTTCATTACACTTGATCTTTTAAAATGTTTCAAATTTAAAACATAAAAGTTTGTAGGTTCCTTCAGGGGTTTTTACCTGGATCAACTCAGCAGCCACATTGAGTCGAAGTGAGAGAGGCAGTTCTTGTAGGGCTCGGACCAGCAGCACGCTATCCACATAAAGTGCTGAATTCTATATACGTGTATTTTTAAAAGAAAGAAAATAGCAGGTGATGATTAAGTATGATTTTTTGAAAATTAAAAAAAAACTATTTGCTAACATCACTTTTGGCTGGGAATAAATGAGATCATAAATCACACTTGAACGGCAGCAACTTCTCTCTCCACATAAAGAACAGCACAGCTGTAATCCAAGCACTCTGGGAAGCTGAGGCGAGAGGATGGCCAGTTTGACCACAGCCTGGGCAACCTGGTAACTTAATGAGACTCTGCCTTAAAATAAAAACCAAACCAAACAAACAAACAAACAATAGGGCCAGGATGTAGCTCAGTGCAAACACCCTGGTTCAATCCCAGTAATCCCACCACCACCATCACCACCCCCAAAAAATCAAAACCAGAACAACCTGCTAGAAGCCCCAGCTCACACTGGCAGGGCAGTAGCAGGGCAGTGATCACCCTGACATCAAGATCGCACAGGAAGCTACTAACTGTGGAGGCTTTTGCAATTACTGGAAAGCTGAAAGAAAACGAAGCATTTTATGAAATCTAACTGGACACCTCCCTTCTGTTCAGATCAATGGCCCTGGGCAGAGGAAGAAAGAGCTGGTCAGACAGTGAGATGGGCCTCAAAGGCATTCCTGAAGGAGCTGTACAAATTAAGCCTCTTTAAATCAGGAAGGAGAGAATGGAAATTTACTCTAGCCAGTAGCACTCTGTGTGGTGCCATCACTAAAAGCTTCTTTTAACTCCTTTCTTACTCAAGAAGTAAAGTGGTATTGATGTACTGACCTCTCTAATTGACCATGTGAGAAAACATTCCAGATAATCCCCTGGTTCCTAACAGCTACCTGTAAGGGGATCCTGGGCACCAAAGAGAAGCAAAAACCTAAAAGGGGATCACAATGGCCTCACACAGAAAGGCAAACATCATCCATCACCTTTAGTTGACCACTCTGTCAAAGGTCCAGTTAGCACCATGTCTTAGCCTACAGTCCCTGACTTCAAGTTGAGGAAAAACCAGCATCACCTAGTTTAATCTGCACTGCAAGAATGTCTCAAGTCAATGAGTTTACACTGAAGAGAGATGCAGATGCACTGCTGGTGAGCTTAAGCAGAGCCCTGCCCCTAAATCCAGACCCATGGTAGCCACCAATCACACAGCAGCAGCACAGGAGAATCAAAACAAGTGATTTGGTTTCTCAATGCCCGCTTGCATTTGTCCCGAGACAGCTCTTAGGTAAGCAACCTTGGCAACACCAAATGAGATTCTCTACCCTGGAAAAGGACATTTAAGTTTAAAAAGTAGTATACGTAAGGAACAGAATGGAAAATAACTAAGCCCTGATAAGAACATGAGGCATTCAGGACATGACCAGCCTATTCTTTCATCCTGCATATATCACAGCAAGTCCTGTGACCAAAACTAGCATGGGTAAGTCTCTGTTCACAAGGTTGGAAAATCCCTCTTGATGCACTGGATGCTGGGATCCTGAATGCTTAATCCATGGGGAAGTTGCCATATAACAAACTGGAAACCCCACCTTTCCCATAGCCAAATACCTGCGATGTCACAATATGTAGAAACCTTTCTATGAACCAGTGAGGACTTTTGTGATGTGTTAAGATTCAACTAAAAGCAACCAGATTTCCTCTGACCTCTTTTCCATCATATGCAATATGATAACATGGTACCCTATGAACAAGCAAGTTTGAACGACTGAACAGGGAACCAGGGAATTTCCTGTTTATGGGGCAATCTCTGGTGACAGAAGGACGGCTATAGTCCTCCACTGGAATGTCTTCCCCATGCTGCTAATTCCCTCCTTCACCCAGTGCCCATGCAACTTCATACTGTTATGCAGACAGACATTAGCAGACCTGGGGCAGGTCCAAAAATAGCATGCTTCTCCAGTTAAAGAAATAAACACCTCAATGTATAATATATTTAGAATCATTCATTAGGTCTCAGGCAGAAAAACATAGGGCTTCTATTTCTATAAGGCATACTGCAGTCCCGGTTGCCATATTTTATAGCCCAAGGGTATCAGGAAAGGAAATGCTCTTAAAGATCCTCCCTCCTTGGGCTGAGACCTGATTTTGTTAGGAAAGAAATTTATACACAAGAAGTTCTAAGTTTCCAACATGAGTAAGGGCCACTGAAGGAATACAGGCCATCTGAAAAGACCAAGCGAGACATCTGGCAATTCCAAAGCAAGTTGTAAGAAAACTGTCGATAAGCACTATCATCACCATTGTTTCCTGAAACACCAAGAATAACTTTTGTGTGCATGAACAGACATCCAAACGTGCACTCAATATAGATGCCTATATGTCACTGCCCACCTTCTCCCCTAAAGGTATTTGTTATGGCTTGTATTTAGATGTCCCCCTAAAGCCTCATGTGGTCATAAGTGGGGCTTTTTCAGAGGGGCTGGATCTACAGCGTGTGACTGATTCATGATGCAACACTAGGATTAAGGGGTGAGTACTATTCGCTGTAAGGGTGGACAGCCTGAATAAAATACAAGGGAGAGAAACAGGCTTGCTGCAAATTGTAGTTGGTTGCTTGCTTGCTTTTGCTGTCTTCTGCCTGCCAAAAATTGTTTCTCCTCTGTGATGCCCATCTGCCATGCCAGCCTGCCTGGAAGCCAGCTGCCTATGAACTGAAACCTCTACAAACTGTGATCTAAACAAAGTTTTCCTCCCTTAACTTATGGGTGTCGGGTATTTTGTCTCAGCAATGACAGAAAGTAACTAACTCCATCTATGGCCATTTATGTGTCTTGATTGAATTCTTTCATCAAGAGCACAAAAAACCAAGGAGCGAGGAACAGTTCTTCAGAGCGACAGGCCCAACTTCCCAGTGACCACACCACCGCCACAATGCCTTCGTGACACTTCAAATCACAGTGATTTTTCCTATCTCCTTGCAGGAATTCTGGGGCCACAACCCACCAAATTTTGTTAGAGCTGTCTATGTTTTGTCACTAACCTATCCCCTAACAGCTAAAGCTGAAGACCTCAGATATAAAGTAAGCTGACATGAATTGATTGTAATACTGAAGTGTAAATTTAAAAATAGGTTTAATTGGAATAACCACCATGAATTGGTTTTTTTGTTATATGTCTTAAAATAGCTATCATAGGAAAAAAAAAAGAATCAAGTTATATCATGGACAGGTACAAATTCTCTATGATGAATGTGATTATATACATCTAAAATGTACCAATACAATCTGATTGAAAAACAAATACAAATTTTAAAAACACTAAAAGAATAAAATTATTGTTATGGTTTGGATCTAAAATGAACTCCTCCCCACCCTGAGTTTCATGTTCAGAGGTGAGGCTTTTGAAAGTCAGTTAAATCACAGGAGTACTATACTCACTGGTGTAACCACCAATGAGTTCATAGCTGAATGTGGTATTAAGAGGTAGGGCCTGGTGGTATTAAGAGGCAGAGCACTGGGGGCATAACCTAAAAGAGTATATTCTTGTCCCCAGAGTATCTATTCTTTCTCTGCTTCTTGGCTGCCATAGGTTAAAAACAGTTTTCTTCCACCGTGCCCTTCTGCCATACCATCCCCAACCTTCAAGCCAGTTAACCATGGACCAAATCCACTAAAACTGTGAGCCGAAGTAAATTTCTCCTTCTTTAAGGGTATTGTATATTTTGTTTCAGTGACAGAAAAGTGACTAAGGAAAGATTGGTACCAGGATTTATAACTGTACCTAACCATGTGGTTCAAATGCCTTTAAAACTGGTTTGTGGAAAAAGTTTTAAAAGGTTTGGAAATGTAGGCTAAAAAAGCCCTAAGACACTATAAGCAGAGTTTCACCAGTGATTCTGTTTCAAGTTCAAAAAACCAAAATGCTGACAAAAATGTAAACTGTAAAGGCCAGGTTCGTGAGGTTTTAGTTAAAAACAAGGACTCTATTAAGAACTGAACTAGAAGCAATGTGTGTTTCATTCTGATAAAAAATTTGTCTTTTTTATCCATGTCCTAAAACTTTATATGAGACAAAATCTACAGGTGGCAGACTAATTAATCTGACAGAAAAAAAATTTCAGGACAGCCCAACATTTAGTCTATGACATGGATAGTGGTGGCTACTTTTACCCAGATCTACGATGAAAATGAGTACAAAACACAGAGCCAAAAGTAGTAAAAAATTTTGCATCTAGGCAAAAAATGCCCCCCCAAAAATTGTGTGTGTGTGTGTGTGTTGAGGCCAAGGAGAATATGATTACTAAATTTAGAAAAAGTCACTTTAAAAAGTCAAATAAAAATGATGTCTTAGGGACATCTCAAAAATCAGTCACACCACACTGATCACAGGTTCAAGGGTGTAAAACTCCATTAAAAGACTGTTTAAAAGAAATTAAGAGTCCCAGGGTACCTTGCTCACTCAAAGCCACTAAAAAGTGTTTCCCCAAATTCAGTCATCCAGGCACTGGAGGTCAGTGCAGCCTTAGTCCAAGGGAGCCTGACTACTGCTTGAGCATCAACCATCCACCATGTGGTACCAGTTCTGGTGACATTCAACACTCAAGAGTCATGGAATCATGGAGGCTTTCAGGCAGAATTCAAAACAAGGCCTGGGAGGCCAAACAATGCACCCCTAAAATGGCAATACATAAAGCTATAAAAATAAATCTAAAGATACACTAGAGACACCCCCCCCCGAAATTGTAGATGGCAAAAATATGAAACATCTGCTTAAAAACAGCTATGGACAATAAAGAAAGCCAGCCTCAGAGAACATCCACATGGGCTACAACTGACAATGCCACAGAGACAGGATCACCCAAGCACTTCAGAGTTCGAATCTCACCACAGCTTGCCCTGAGCGTCAGACATAAAGCTACAGGATTTAATGTTTGCCTGCTGTATTTCAGTCTTGCTTTGTTCTGATTCTTTTCCATGTCCCCCCATTCGTCCCTTCTAAAATAAGTGTTTACCTTGTGCTACTGTATATTAAAAGTATTTAAATTTCTTTTTTTATTTTTATAGGGGCACATAGCCCTGTAAAATATCAAAAATAAACTTTGGTCTTGATCTTTTCAACAATACTAAGTGTTCAAAACGTTGGTCACTTTTAGAGATTAAAGATTACATACATTTTACACTGTAAAATAAACATGAACCTTTCAGGGGCCCAGGGTGGGATGCTTTAGACCTAAAACATCCCCGCAAAAGTCTCATGTGTTCCAAAGTGGGGCTTTTAAAGGGTGATTGGGGGCTTGCTAGACTCATTGGTAGATTAATTCATCAGTAAATGTGCTCTTAGGAGGTTATGACTGGTAAAAAGAGGAGGGTCATTGGAGGCAAGACCTGGAAGGATATGTTATTCTCCTTTGTCTCTCTTCCTGGCTGCCACTGGTTAATGGTTTATCCACCGTGCCATTTCTGCCTTGGAGCCAGCCAACCATAGGCTGAACCCTCTGACACCATGAGCCAAAATAAACTTTTCCTCTTTTACACTGCGGGTACCAAATATTTTCCTACAGCAACACAAAATGTATCTACAGTAGACAGTTATTTTCGCGTAGGGGCCCAGCCCCCACATCCACCTGGCTGGCCCTGACAGCCCCTAGCAGTGGCCTGGCCACTAAGAAGAGGACCATACACCCAGAAGATCTTGTGAGAGAAGATACAAAGAGAAGAGGGGACATCCTAATGCCTTCTCACCTGTGACCCTGAGACTGGGAGACAGGAGCACCTTTGCAGTTAGAACAATGTTTCTCCACCCCATTCCTCCCCTGGAAGTGTACATGGAGCCCTGCGTAGGTAGTAGGAACCTGTAACCCTGAAGGCTCCTCTGGTCAAGACCCTTAGACTCTGAGTCTCGGTCTCGTGTAAAAGCACACTCTTTGGAGAAACGAGTTGCTATAAACCTCACTTGGAAAATGAAATAACATCCTTTACTCAGACACTTCCAGTAGACTCTGTAGCGTTTACTACCTAGATGCATTTGCAGCTCAGGGATCATGTATACATTGAACAGTGGAGGGACCTATCCTGGGAAGCCTTTAAAGATAACAGATTCTCAGCCTTCACGCACAGAATTAGACTCTGGTGGGGGTGTGGTCCACACCTTTAAAAGCTGGGTATCTAGGAACCACTATACCTCGCCCAACACTCAGTAGTTATTCACAGAGGGTCTACTGAACAAATATCCAGTAGGTTAACACGAATTAAAAGAATAAAAAAATTCAGGTAATTAAAAAAATAATGAAATTACTTTTTCATGAAAAAAAGTTCTCAGCTATTTCCTCCTCAGATGATCCCCACACTCTGTGCAAAGTAAAAATGTGAACGGACCACTCTTGTCCCTAAGCAAGGGCTCCCTTAGGTGATGGGCCTGGCATGGCTCATGTAGAGCACCCTGATTGCCAAGCTCTGCCCCCTTCACCCTATAAGTTGGCCCCAAGGAAATGAATGCCAGTTGAAGGTGTAACACTGTGTCCCTCTCCTTGAAGATTCCTTTTGAGAATTTCCAATGTGTCTCACTACAAAACCCCTACTTTCTTTAAACTACAAAGGCAAAACATTTCTACCCCATCCTTATTGTCTTATATCACTGGGCATATTGGCCCCATGCATGGGAAGGCATGAGGATCAACAAAAATAAAAACTAAAAAATATAGATAGATACATAGATAGATAAAGATATTCACATCTTTTCCTTTCTCAGGTAAGCTAAAAGCAACAAAACTTAACTAGTGAAACTGCAAATAGTTTCAATGGGAAAATGATTAGTTCAGTTTTAGATGAATTCTGTCAACATCTGCAATTCAAAATGGTCAAAACTTTTTTATGCTCTTTTCTACTCTTTGCTGGCATCACTGTTCAGTTATTCAAACTAGAAAGACTAGCACCATCACAAATCTTTCTTGTCTCATGTGTCACATCTGCTCAGTGACTGCAGCCTAACTTATGCTCTGCTGAGGTTCCATCCACCCGTACCTTCCTCTTCCACCCTCACCCTTTGCTCGATGTAACGTCTGCTAACTGGTTTACCTCCCTCCAGCCTCTCATCCATTCAGTGTTCCCAACACTGCTAAAGGTAAATCTCACCATCTTCATGTTCCTGCTAAACAAAGTTTCTTAAATAATATTAGTAATAAGAACTCATTTTGGTGTTTCAGATCTGTCAGGAGCTGCACTAAAGGGTCCTAATTTAATCCTCACTACAACTGCAAGTTACAGTTCATCACTAGCAGTACTTTACATATTAGAAAGCAAAAAGAAAGTTTGCCCATGTCAAATAACTAGGATTCACACTCTGGTCTACATTTCTCAACATTATGCTCTTACCCACACACTAAGAAACCCCTGAAGACAATGAAGATCAAACTATTGGTACCTACTAGCCCAGAACTACTCCTGAAGCCTCCTCCTCTGGGAAAAACTACACACTGACCACACTTCTAAGTTTGAACACAATCTAGTTCTCCCTCCCTCCTCACTGCTCTCAGGTAGACAGAAGCTACCAGAACCATACCGGTCCACCAAGGACCATTCTAATGATCTTTTCCCCACAGTACTGTTCTTAATCACTCTCAGTCCAAAGTGGCTGTCTCTAATAGCATTATGTTGATCCACTTGTCACAACACTTAATTTTTTTTTATTTATTGTGTTAATATTTGCTGAACATCTAATATGGGTCAGTCACTGGGCTCAGGTAAGCTGTATCTAATACACTATCTAATAAATAACAAATGACTCCTGTTTTGATGATGAAACCAAGAATCACATGAAACTCTGAAGGTATCTGAAGTAGTCTCTGTTATCCAGTATGGAACAGAAAGAACTGATATGTGAACAGTTTGGCTATCCCTGTATTCTTCAGGGAACTCAAGTTTGTCCACTTTCAACTAAACTGTGCAGAATCCTAAACTGTACCTCAGGTACCAATAATTCTGTGCATTTTTAAAGGAGGTGGGTACCCATTATCTCTTATACGGAAAGAATCTGTGAATTCCTGTTTGGAAAGAAATCAGAATCCTTGGGAAGAAACTACAGGATGAACATACATACAGCAAATAAAGTATTTGGGGTTTATGGGTTCGATGAAGGACTTCTATAAGATTTGTTGCTATTTTCTACTCTTATTCTCCTAATGATACAGGAGAGTTAGTTAAAACTGTAAGAATAAGGGTATAGTGTAGAATAAGGTTATTTTTTAGCTTTAAAGGGAACTGTCACATATCAACCAAAAAAAAGTGGCAAAATAATCTATTGTCAAAATCATGACTATGTACTTTCTGCCTCACAACTCAGCCTGAGTAATTCTCACAAATGGCAGGAAGAAGGCTGACCTCACGCTTGAAGCACCTATATCATTTCAGTCCCCTGAAATTTTTCTGGACAGTGTAGGTAACTGGGAAGAAGCTAGATGAATTACAATTCTTTTCCACTTGTCAACTCTGTCTCTAAAATAATGGAAAGGTGCTGGTCCCTCAGCCTTGACAGAACCCAATCCACATTCAAGACAAACCTGTCTTACCTGTTTGGGACATGAAACCTCACCATCCCATTCTTTCTCCTCTGCAAACCGGAACTGTGAAAAGGAGTCCCCTAGGAATAGAAAAAAAACAATTTTATGCAAAAACCAAGGAAAATCTCCGTGTCTCTAACCTTCTCTCTTGGAGCACAAGTACCATTTCTGCAGAGCTAACCTTCTCAAATTCAGGGATACCACCCTGCAAGGGCCTGGCCCCCAAGCTTTTACACAAATCTGTGCATGCAGGAACATGAAAACACTACTGGCAACTGCACTCACTGTTCACTGGAGGAACAAGTCAACAGTTCAGGCCTCCAGACACAGTTACCCACTGTCTTGGTTACTTTTCTCTCGTTGCTGAGACAAAATGCCTGACACCCAAAGTGTAGGAAGGAGACGTTTATTTAGCTTACAGTTCTGGGGGTTTTAGTGCATACTCAGCTGGTTCCAAGGCAGGGTGGCATGGCTGAGAGGCAGCCATTCATGGTGGCTGCAAGCAGCAAGAGCAAACCGCGCCAAAAAGGAAAACACGCCCCCATTCCGACCTTACATTGTATGTCGGCTCCACCCCTGGGTGGGTGCAGAACTCATATCGCCAATCCCAGCACTAGACAAGGAGTCAATCACAAATGCTAGATTCAGTCACTTCCGTGACTACATGAGGCTTGGGGGGGGCATCTATATACAAACGGTAACACCCACCCACATCCAGCCTATTTCTCCTCTGTTCAATGTTTGCAAAGCAACTTACAACTTAGGGAGTGGGAAAGACAAAAAAAGAAAGAATGGGACTAACAGAAAGCAACACTAGACTGGTTCACAATATAACAGACAAACTATCTGAGAAGCCACTGACCTCTGCTCTCATTCCAAAAATCACCTCATTAGAATGCCACATGCAAAATAAGGTCCAAATAGTGCATGTTAGATCATAATGTAAATCACAGTGCATTACTCTGACATCTTAGGATAAGGAAATATGAACACCGAGGTCAACAGACATAACCCTATGGAGCAAGCTCTGTCCTAAACTTACTTTGTAGATGTGTGCATATCTGATCACTTGCATTATAAACAGTTCTGCCTGACTTTTAAAATCCTCCATAATTTACTCCCACTTCCCTTACCCTCATTTACTTTCCATTTTTTCAGACTTTCTGTTACAATGTCAGACTCTTCACATTCCACACATGCCTCATACACCACCCCATTCTTCTTTCCTTTTCTTATTCCTCCCCTTGTCTGGAAGACACAGTGTTTCTACTCATGTATATTTCAAGACTCAAATACAGACCTACTTCTTTCCTTTATGATACCTCCCCAAGTGATCCAACCACAGAATTTATTCTTTTCTTTTAAATTAGATGGCAAAAAGGGGAGATTCAAAAGTAAAGATGAACAAAGCTACAATTAGAACTGACCACTTACTCCACAATGTCCAAAGTATACCGATCACAACATTAACATATCTCAACACCAATGGCAAAGAAAAAGGACCAAGGAGAAAGTAAAATCACTATTCTTAGTCACTGATAAATAAGTTTCATCCTTCAAAAACCACAATATAAAGGCTCTGACTAATTGTCTTGGTTACTTTTCTCTCCTTTCTGGAACAAAACACCTGACACCCAAAATGAAGGAAAGAAAAGGTTTATTTAGCTCACTGTGGTGGTTTCAGTCCATAATCAGCTGGCTCCAAGGCAGGGTGCATGGCACTGGGGCAACATTTAAGGCAGCAGCAAGCAAAAGCAGCCAGAGCAAAAGGGGAAAACAAGCCTCTTCTCCTTCCTTATATTGTACATAGGCCACCCCCACTCCCAGACAGGTGTAGCACTCACAAAATCTCCTTGCCCTCTTTTGAACAGGATGAGGATATTTACAAAGTAAGAACCCTGGCTCCCTGCTGAGCCTGTTAAACTTCTAAACTTCTCAAGTATATCAACCATAACACTAATAAGTCTTATAAGTGTATGCAAATGTGTGTGCATGTATGTATTGTGACTATATGTGAATTTACTGTATAAACACCTGTGCAACACTAATTTTCAAAAGGACTATTACAATGCCACAAAAATTCTCAATAAATTTTAAAATGTAGTGGTCATACAAACCTGGCAATACCACATAAATTAATTTTTAAAAAACTTAGAAATTTGAAAATTTTCTCCCATGAGTTTTTCAGAAGAAAACAAACTGTAGAATTAAAATATAGAAAGGAGTAATAAACATAATATACCCATAAGTTATGAGTAAAGCCCTCAGAGAAAAAGATAAAGTCTTAAATATTTCCATTACTAAGTCATAAATATTTCCATTACAAAGTAAAGAACGAATTTTTAAAAAGCTGTCAATTGTTTCACAAAGTTAATGGTGAAAAAGCAAAACAAGGAGAAGCTGGTAAAAAAGAATGAACAATTGTTTTTAATTAAAAAAAAAAGCACATTAATCTTACCTATTTTAAAACAAATGAAAGCCAGGAGAATAAATTAATACTACTACAGTGTAACTTTCTTCAAAACAGCAACCAGTACAATTGAAGAGAATGAATTAAATAGTATCATATTGTAAAAGGGGAGACACAAACAAATAATAAATATATATATATATTCGTGTGCCTGGAAAACTCAAAAGGATCAGTGAAAAAGGATTCAGAAAGATAGCATTGTTCAGGGCCAGGGATCTAGCTCAGTGGCCTAAGTGCCTGCCTGGCAAGCACAAGGTTGTGAGTTCAATCCCTGGCGCCGCAGAAAAAAAAAAAAAAAGAAGAAGATAGCACTGTTCCAATACTTATGTTTTAAAAAAACAGCTTGCTCTCTCAAAAAAAAAAAAAAATTCGGCTATTTAGAGCAATAAACTCTCACATCAGGAAAAGAGAATGAGTTCAACCTAATGTTGAACCTTGACTTCTAGAAAAAGAACAAATCAAATAAAAATAAATAAAAAGAACAAAAAGAACAAGTCAAACCCAAAGCTCGTACTAGAGAGGAAATCTCAAGACCAGAAATTAATACAATGGAGACTAAGAAAATAATACAACGAATCAATGAATTGAAAAGTTGGTTCTTTGAAAGAATAAAATTGATAAACCATTAGCCAACCTCATCAAAGATAGGAAAGAACACAAATTCAAGCAATTAGGAATAAAAAGAGGGAAATCACAACGGATCCCTCAGAATTCAAAAGATCATCAACACCTACTGCGAGAACCTATATTCTAATGAGATGGAAAACACAGAAGACATGGATAGATTCTTAGACACAATCAAGCTGCCAAAACTAAATCAAGAAGATATAAAAATTCTAAATAACTGGTATCAGCCAAAGAAACTGAAAATGTAATCAAATATTTAGAACAAAGAAAAACCCAGGCCCTGACAGATACACTGTTGAATTCTACAAGAAATTTAAAAAACTAATGCCACTAGTGCTGAAATTATTTAAGGAAACTGAAAGGGAAGCAATACTTTCAAAATCATTTCTGGAGGCAAGTATGATTACCCTGATTCCAAAACCAGAGAAGAGCCCAACCAAAAAAGAAAACTACAGGCCAATCTCCCTAATGAACATAGACACAAAAATAATAAGATACTGGCAAAAAAAATGCAGCAAATCATCAAGGAGATTCATCCTAGGGATGCACAGATGGTTCAATGTATGCAAATCAATAAATGTAATACATCATTATCAACAGAGTCAAGACAAAAATCACATGATCATCTCAATAGATGCAGAAAAGGCTTCTGACAAACTACATTCAGGATAAAAACCTTACAGAAAATCGGATTAGATGCTCTTTACCTGTTCTGATAAAAATCATCTATGACATCATATTAAATGGACAGCCAACACCATACTAAATGGACAAAAACTGAAAGCTTTTCCTCTAAAATCAGGAACAAGACAAAGATGTCCACTATCATCTCTCCTATTCAATGTTTCCCCATTTAATACCGGTAGTAGGTTTGTCATAAAAAGCTTTTATCAGATTGAGATAAGGTTTTCCATATTTATTTTCTTCAGCGTTTTTATCATGAATAGGTGTTTGATTTTGCCAAAGCCATTTTCTGCATTTATTGAAATGATCATACGATTTTTGGCCCTGCTTCTGTTTGTGAGGTATTAAATTTATGAATTTACATATGTCGAGCCATCCTTACACATCCCTGTGATGAAGCCTACTTGGTTGTGACGTATGATCTTTTTGATGATTTGTTGCATTCTTCTTACCAGTATCTTGCTGAGGATTTCTACATTATATTCATTAAAGAGAATGGCCTATACTTCTATCTCTTGGTTGGATCCTTATCTGGTTATGAATCAGTGTAACAGCTTCCAGGAATGATTTTGAGAGTATTCCTTCTCTTTCATTAAAGAGTTTGAGGACTACTGATGTTAGATCATCCCTTAAGTTCTTGTATGATTCAATAGTAAATCCATCTGGACTTGAGCTTTTCTTAATTGGTAAATTTTTTAATTACTGCTTCCATTTCATTGCGTGTTACTGGATTTTTCAGAATTTTAATGTCTTCTTGGTTTAGTTGTGCTAATCATATGTATCTAGGGATCTGTCCATTCCTTCAAGATTCTCTCATTTGTTAGAAATGCTTGATGGCTGGCCAATGCCATGATCAGGGCTGGACACCAAGCTTTCCTGGCACCTAGCATTTATTATTGTACTTAGTTACATTAATTACTTATTATTAAAGCTATCTTCATTACTTCCACTATGCTTCCTTGAGTGCCCTAGAACAAAAACTACCCAATATTTTATGTTTAGTACCCTAGTATTTCATATGTTGACAATGTCTGAATACATGAATATCTAAGCTAAGCAATAAAGAATTATTCATTTTAGAGGTTTCTTAGGTAATGCCTACATTCGTACTTTTAAAAACAAATATTTTTTAAACGGAACTTTATTCTGATAATGACGGCATTGGTGAAATAAAGAGACACGCCAATCCCATGACTGTATTTATAGCAGTCAGGGATCTTACTCTGCCTAAATACTCAAAATCATCCAACCCATGTCCTATGGCAGAAGCAAAGTGAACACTAGACTTGCTAGAATTTCAGTTACCAGCATGCTTTCAAAATGCATACCATCTAGTCACAGACAACAAAGAATTTGGTGTTAATTTTACCCTTTCAGACCCATCAGCAAAGTAAGCTTTCAGTCAAGAATGTACACAATAGAAACATAAAGCCTCCAGTGGGTGATCAGGAGGCATTAAGCAGAACAATCTTTTATCTTTTCAGAAAGGAACCTGTAAAGACTGTCTTTTTAGATATTACAGGTCAGGTGTGCATGAAGAATAAATGCAAAAGATGAAAAATCTTTTATTAGTCTATAACTAATAACCACTTCCTATAATTTGGTAGTAGCAATTCCTGCAACAGATATCCTTCCTGCCTGCTTGGACTTTTTTAGTCATAAAATCAGTAGAGATCCCTGTGGCTCCTCCTTTAGGAAACCACCTCTAGAAAGCAAGGAGGATGTATCACTAGTTGTGGATGCCTGTTTCATTTTAAACTTTATTTTCCTGGCTGTTATCATAATCACCTTCCTTTGTCCTACAACCTTCAGACTACGTTCTCAGCCAGAACCTAAGTGAGTGAAAAGTCAAATGAACTATAGGCTGACCAAGTTAACAGAGAAATTGCCCAAACGGTCACCACGCTGGCTGCCACAGAACTTCTCTCTGAAGCTCCCTCTTCTCATCTATGCAAGAGCAGTATTTGGAAGGTCAAGGTGAATCCAAGTGGTGAACCACTCCCAATTTCTAAAGTCCAGAGATGAATCTTTAAAAATAGAGGGGTTCTGCAGTTCAGTCTTTACTCTAAAACAAAGCAACACCTTTACCATCTTTATGAGGAATAATACCATCTTTATGAGGAAGACTATACAAGCCACTATTATTTTAAGTCAGGTTGAAGTACAAGAACGAGAGATAATACAGATCTTTTGTCCTGTTCAACAGTGATAATATTAGCTTTCTCACCAGCTGTGGGGCCCAAAAAGCCCCTGAGCATCCAATATCCACATTGAGCTCTACATAACAGGAAGTGCCTATCTTCCCAATGCCCCTCAAAGGCTGCTTCTCATCTGCATGGAATATAGTCAAAGAAAAACCAAATGTACTCAGGGACCATAAGAAGGGTTCCGGACTTTATGATAAAAAGATGATGCTGACATTCTGGAATTTAGAATTTAGCTGTCTTTCCCAAAATAGCTGGTGACTATTCTGTTAACTCTATACCTTTGTGGACAATCTAGAAATTGTAAAATTTCTCAGATCAATCATTTTCAGAAGTCCAAACTGTGCCACTGAATTCCAAGATGGGAGTATATAATCTGAAAAGGCTGAATAAGAGAATATAAAGACCAATCTTAGATGGATACTGGAGCCCTAAGATCTTAGGATTAGGTCTAAAACAAAGACCAGGATAACCATATTTTATTGCTTTCCTTCTTGTTGGCTTAAAAGCTATTTTGTTTTGCTATTTGTTTATGTGTGCACTGTGACTTTATATGAAAACATCAAAATAATATTAGACTAAGAAATTCATATTGTTTCTTGAATTGTGTCACATACCAATATGAATCATAAGGCACTGGTTTTTCTGCCTCTTTCCTCTCCCATTCAACCCAATGAATGTGAAATGTTTCTGTAGGGGGGAAAAAAAATCAGCATCCAACTATCTTTCTCATCCCATTAAATATTTTATTTTTGATGTTGAAAAACTCTATTCTACTAAACTCGATTGAAATGGGCAAATGATATAGAGTAATGTGAATCTTTAAAAAAGGTTTTTTGTTTAGGCTTTCTCTCAAAATATGTACAAACTGTATTTTTTTTTTAAATCTTCATCAGGCCATGTCCATTAAGACTAACAAAGCAGTTATGGCTCCTTGTCCCAAAATACAAAAATACATCGAAAATATCAGGTACAGTTGGGGGGAGGGGCCACGAAAGTTATAAAAACAACGTGCAATCAAACATGCTTTCCACCAATGGGGTGGGGGCACAGCAAAGGAGCCCAATCCAGTTCTGTGACACCAAACTTCACATAAAACCAACTTGCCAGAGGGTATCTAAGCAAGTTCCCTTCACCAAGCTGGTCGTGGTCTGGTGATATTTGTGCATTGTTTATAGTGTCTTGGTTTTTGCTCCTTGATACTAAGAATTCCCTTTTTTTATACGTAAGGGTAAAGGGGTAATGCTGGTTATCTGTTCGGTAGCTGGTAGAGACTACATTGTGTAGTGATCTGACCTTGGTGGGGATCCCACACCAGCTAGCAAATTGGTTTTATGGAATTTATATTTTATTTCTTAAATGTTTACTAAGGGGAAAGAGATATTTAATTTCACTTATTTCTTGAAATTAATAACTTTCTTATGTATGTTAACAAAGTATAGGCTTTCTTATTATGTATACTGAGAAACATAAGCTTTATTAAAGCAATATAATCCTTAATCAGTCTTCATTCATGTTTAATCATTTGCTTATAAAGCTTTCCATTTTTCCACATTACTTTTTCCTAACTTGAATTTCCTTAGAGAGGAATTGTTGTGTGTAAACTGGGATTAAAAAGTGATATCTGAATATTAAACTTTGAGTCATATTTTGGATGCTCTATTTCTATAACAAAGTAGGATCCCAGAATGTTCCTCTCTTCGGAGCATTTCTTCTGCTTTCCTCCAACGTCACAGCTCTTCCTCAGCCACCCTCAGGTTTTGGGGTCCTGCCTCTGGTGGAAAGCTTCCATGATTTCAAAACTAGCTTACTTGAACTTGTAGGACGACAATACTTTTTAAAAATTAGACCTAGATTTTGATAAATCTATTTTTAAAGCTTAACCTATTGGGGGTTTTTGTTGTTGTTGTTATTTTCCTTTTTCATATCTCACAGATACAGTTTCCAATCTATACTGATTTTCTGATATTCCTTATCACTAATTCTTCAGTGAACTTTTTTAGTCATATCCTAAATGGCTTTTTTCCCACCAATATATTGTCCTCAGGTCCCCAGCAACTTCCCCCGTTAAGCAGAATAATTCACTACCTATATTATATTCCAAATGATCTTGTAAAAATGCAAATGCAATCTTGCTGGTCTCTTATGTAAACTTTCTTCTATTATACTCTGCTGATTTCAGCTAAACTAACAATTCCTACTCCAAACCAAGATAGAGTAACAGGGATGAAATTTATCTCCCACCTGAAACAACGCTCCCCCAAAGTCGGACAAAACATGGAAAATAAGATACCACACACCAGATAGCTCTCCAGCTTA
Organism: Cuniculus paca; assembly: GCA_004365215.1. NCBI lineage: Eukaryota > Metazoa > Chordata > Mammalia > Rodentia > Cuniculidae > Cuniculus > Cuniculus paca. The sequence goes on from RJWT010011890.1 coordinate 17,075, forward strand.
TCAGCCAAAGACAATCTTTTTTCTGTAGTGTAGACATGGAAGAACAAGACAGAACCCAGCAGACCGCCACAGTTGAGATGGAACTAAGAATCCAGGGAAATCATAAAAGCTAAAATACAGGAGAAAATTGCTAAGACAAGAGAGCTATACATTAATCGATTTGCACTGAATTAGTAAAATCACAAGATGCCATAAAACAAAAAAAAAATTAACTTAATGGGAAAGAAAGGACAAACCACTGACAGGTGCCAACAAAATAGATGAATGTTTAATACATTATGCAAGGTGAAAGAAGCAAGGCACATACTATATGATTTCATTCACATGACATTCTCAAAGTGACCAAACTCACAAATCCATGGTTACTAGGAAAAGACTAAAAAGGTATGTAGGGAACTTGCTGGGTTGATGAAAACACTGTCTTAATTGTGGTAGTAGTTGCAGACTGTACATTTGCAAAAACTGCATGCCAACAGTTTTACTCAACATAAATTATACTTCAGTAACCATATTTTTTTTAAGCAACACCCAAATGAATCAATCAATGATGAGAAGAGAGTGATGAATGAAACACAGTCCAAACTCTGAATCAATTTACAGTACCATGTTAAGGGATGAGTAAATATTAGATATCCACACATCCTAGGGCAGTGATGGTAAAACCTTTAGAGACAGAGTGCCCAAATTACAACCCAAAACTGACTTATTTATTGCAAAATCCCAACACTAAAATTAAACCCGAAAACTGGGGTCTAGTTTAGAAAAAATAGCTGTTATCCAATGCTCATCTGCTGGGAAAACTTGGCTCTCATCTCAACAGAGCACGTTCTGCATGCTTGCTGCAGCACGCGTGTCACTCATTCACCACCATTGTCCTAGGGCTGTCTTGAAAAAGTACCAAAAACTAAGGGGCTTAAAAACAATAAACTAATTCTCATGGTCCTGGAGACTGGAAATCTAAAATGAGGACAGAGTGCCCCTACAGCCTTCAGAGACACTATAGCCCCACCAACACCAGGATTTCAGACTTTGTCTGAAAGTTCCAAGTGAGACTCCATCCTTGGACGTTTTCAACATCTGGCATTGTCCCAAATCCTTGACATCCCACAGTTTGTGGCAGCATCACTTTTAGCTCTGCTTCTATGGTCAAATGGCCTCCTTCCCCATGTCTCTTGAGTCCTTCTGTAAAGGATACTAGTTACTACAGTGGAACCCAGCTCAGCCTGTATGGTCCATTTTAATTTTGTTACATCTCTACAGACCATACTTCCACACAATTTCACATTTACAAGAAATGAAAATTAGAGTTTAAACACGTCTTTTGAGAAGAGACTACTAACCCATTACACACACAAATAGCTGTGAAACAAGGCAAAAAATACGACAAATATTACAAAAGGGAAGTGGAAGGGTCAAAAGCTCTGGAAGATTCAAGAGATGACTTCATGGTATTTCAAAAATTGTATCTGAAATTTTTCTGAAGAGATGAATATTACTAGGGTCAAGACAAATGAAGGAGAACAAGCCATTTCAAGAAAGTGGGGAGGACCATGAGGGTCCAGGAAGAGAGAAGCCAGATCACCCCTTCTGCGAATCAGCAGAAGCCATGCTGGATCTGAGAGGAGCACTTCAAGAAGCCAGTTTGACCTTCCAGTAAGCTGTGCAAACCATGCTGGGTCCGGAAAGAGAGAAGCACGTTCTGCCTCCCCATGAGCCAACTGGCGCATGGGCTGAGAATCAAGAACACCACCCTGCCGGGCGTGGTGGCTCGCGCCTGTAATCCCAGCACTCGGGAGGCTGAGACAGGCGGATCGTTTTGAGTTCGAGACCAGCCTGGGCTACAAAGTGAGCTCAAGGCCAGCCTGAATGGCATAGTGAGACCCTGTCTCTAAAACACCAGGGCTGGGGATCTAGCTCAGCGGCCTAAGCGCCTGCCTGGCAAGCACAAGGTCGTAAATTCAATCCCCGGTGCCGAAGAACACCACCCCTCCCCCGCATAAGCAACTGGCTGGTTCAGAGGACAGGCTGAGTTGATAGCAACTGAGGAACAAAAACAACTAACTGTTTGTATTGTTTTGTTGACTTTGCAGGCCTAAGGTCAGTAGTCTGAGCATGTATTAGGAGGATAACAGCATGCAATATAGCAAATACAGGGGTTGCAAAAGTACACAACGACTCATTCTTTTAGATTAAAAGCTAAAGATCCTCAAACCATAGTTTGGTTGTTGTCTATACATAAGTACAAAAGCATGTGCAAATAAGGATAGAGAACAGAGAATCCAATGACAGTGTCTCTGCTGAAACTAACAGGGAGAATGCCAAGGTCACAATTGTACCATGTATTCTTGTCCTGGCATCTCAAGTGTATATTAAAGAATGACATTTCCCCCATGATTTTTCCTCTAAGCTCTTTTCTACGACATGTAACTGTAATTGTTCCAATGGAAATGAGTCCTTGAAACCCTTTGGAATCTAGAAGGTCATATCTCTCGCAAAGCCGTACTACACAGAAATGTTTTCAATTATCTGAGATAACAGCCATTCTATTTAGTGTAAAAAACTGGATACAGTTTCAGAAAAACAAATTTTTTAAATACAAAAAGTCTGACTGCACAGCCACACAGGTCAAGTACAATACCATACAGATGGTCCCGTATTTCTTTTTGACCACATAATAATAACTTTTGAGGTTTAAAATTTGACATTTAGCTTCAGGTAACAAGTTTAAACCAAATTATATTTTTAAGTCCTGCCTATTTAATTTCATAAATGGCAACAGTCAGTCAACTATTAATCACTAAGGACTAGTTTATCATTTTTCTGTCAATAGTTACCATGAGACTTTCACCTACCTCTCCCACATGGATTTCTGGATTGGGGAAAGAACAAAGTGGTACGAAGAGCCAGTCTGAGTACTGTCCCTCTATATTTCAAATGGAAATACAAACAATTTAAGGATAAACTACTTACTTGTATTTTATCCCTTTCTTGCCATCAAATACTGGATAACCTTGTTTCTCTGATTTTCTCAATTTACTGACTTGTTTTTTGTTCTTTTGGTTTTGATTTTGTTTAATGTGTAGCTGTTACATTCGACATTGGGGATTGAACTCAGGGCACTGTACATAATAGACAAGCATTCTACTGCTAAGTTACATCTCTACCTTTAAGTTATAACTACAGTAAGATATAAGCTTACTTCCCAAAGAGCCCTACCCCTCCTGAGACCATCACCTTAGGAGTTAGGACTTCAACACACGGGGTGAGGTGATTTACAACATTCAGACTGAGCATGTGAACACGCCATATTTTACTTATCTGTTCAGCACATGATGTAGCTTTACTATCTTTAAGCTCAAATTGTGGTGTTTTTGTAGATTTTTAAAACTCAATTTTATTGTGTAAATTTGAAATTTACAACATGATGATGCAGGACAGTGATGGTGAACCTATGGCACGGGTGCCGCAGCCAGTTATTTGTTATTATTGAACACTCTGAAAGGTTCGCCATCCCAGATATAGGATATACATAAATAAACTGCTACCATAGTAAAGCAGGTGAGCATATCTATCATCTCAGAGTTTTTTGTGTATTCCTAAATGCAGCTAAAATCTACTTAACAAAAATCCTTCATACAATTTTAACTATAGCCATATTGTACATTTGATCTCTAGACTTTGCATTCTGTATGTTATTTTGTATGTTTTCATCTAGGTCTCATTTTCTGTTGCCTTTAGTAACACTATTTTGTTCTCCACACATATTTGAGCTTTTCAAAAAATTTTAAACCACACATTTAAGTGAGATCATGCAATATTTTTCGTCCTGTACTTAGTTCACTGTCCTCAAATTCTATCCATGCTGTGAAAAAAGGCAGCATTTTTTTTTCATTTCTCATTTTTATTGAAATACACATTAAAACTAATATACCGTAACTATACAAATCTAGCACCTAGATCAGGAAACTGATCCTTACAACACCCAGAAGCCTCCAGGGTCACCCAAGATAAAATACAGCTCTGATTTTATGAGCTTTACTTATTTTCATGGGCATATTCCTGTAACTATGAGATATATACACTCTTTTATATCTGGCTTCTTTCACTCAAAATACTGTTTCTAATGAATGTCATAGATGGAAACTAAAAAATGTTAATCTCATAAAAGTTCAGATTAGAATGGTGGTTATCAAAAAGTCGAGGTAGTATCTAAAACAAGGCTTGCTGGGTTATATGGTAATCTATTTCTAATTTCTTTGTTTTGTTTTGAGACAGTACAGGCTGGCCTTGAACTCATGGTGATCCTCCTGCTTCAGCCTCCCAAGTGTTGGGATTATGGGCATGCACCACCATGCCCAGCTCTATTTCTAATTTCTTTAGGAACCTCTAAACAGTTTTTCATAATGGCAGTAACAATCTTTATTCCCACCAACAGTGTATATTCTAAGGGTCCTTTTTCACCACACCCTAGCCAATATTTTTTCTCTCTTATCTTTTTGAAAACAGCCATTCTAGTGGTATGAACTGACATCTCATAATGGTTAGAAGTTATATTTCCTTGATTAGTAATATTAAGTACCCTTTCAAATATTTCTTGCCCACTTTTATGTCTTCTTTGGAGAAACAGCTGTTCAAAGCCTTTGCCCATTTTAAAAAACAATTTAGTTGTCTGCCATTGAGTTGTAAGGATTCATTGTAAATTCTAAGTATTAATCCTCTATCAGATCTGTGGTTTACAAATGTATTTGCCTAATCCAGATTCCTTTTTAATTTCAAAAAGCAAACCAGAAAAAGGGTTAGAAGTATAAAGAATTACAAAAAAAAAAATCAACACTAGTTAATATATGTTAATACACTGCATATTGTTATCTTGGAAGTCGTTGTTCAGCTTACAAGATCTAGGCATAAAAAATGATCAAACAATCCATAGAATGCCTGTACATTTTGTTGACTGTTTCTTTGATGCACAGAAGTTTTTAACTTGAAGCAGCTTCATTGGTTTATTTTTGATTTTGTTCCCCAAGCATATTTCTTTCTCTCTCTCTCTCTCTCTCTCTCTCTCTCTCTCTCTCTCTCTCTCTCTCTCTCTCATTCACACACTCACACACACACACACACCCCAAGGCCAAGGTCAAGAAGCTTTGCCCATATGCGCTCTTTTGGGAGTTTTATGATTCCAGGGCTTATACTTATTTTGAGTTGATTTTTTTTGTGTGCAGCGTAAGATAAGGATCTCATTCATGCTTTTGCATGTAGAAATCCAGTTTTCCTAGAAGTATTTAAAACTATCCTTTCCCCCTCTCCCTACTGCATCTTCTTGGTGCCCTTTGTTGAAAAATATGTATGTTTGGATTTATTTCTGGACACTATTCTGTTTGATCAACTTATGCTCCTCTTTTTACATATCAGTACTTTCGTTATTATAGCTCTGAAATACAATTTAAACTGAGAATTGTGAAGCCTCCAAATTTTTCTTTTTCACTACTGCTTTCAATACTGTTATTTGGCTAGTCAGGTTTTTTTCCGGTTCTATATGAATTTCAGAATTCAAATTTTTATAGGAATTAGGTTAAATTTGGAGCATGGAGAGCTCAGAGCTACAGGACTGTGGTGTTGAGAGTGGTGGTAACAATGGCCGCCTCAGCAGGCAGGGAAAATAAAAGGCTGGATCGAGCTCAGACACGTAACAACACACAATATCAAACAGTTGAAGATGGTAAACCGGGTCATCTTTCCAGTCAGCTATAATGGCAAGTTTTACAAGGATGTGCTGGAGGCTGGTGAGCTAGCAAAACTTGCCTATTTCAATGA
>RJWT010011891.1:0-22876 GCA_004365215.1 Cuniculus paca
AAAATGGATGTGGTAGATGTCTATAGAGTTTTCCACCCAACAACATCAAAGTGTACATTCTTCTCAGCTTCACATGGTACATTCTCTAGATAGACCATATATTTAACCCATAGAACATGCTTAAATAAATGTAAAGGAATCGAAATTATCCCATGCATACTATCTGATCACAGTGCCATCAAACTGGAAATTAATGACAAAAGAAATTGCAAAAACTCTGTAAACACATGGAAATTAAATAATACACGCCTGAACAATCAGTGGGTCACAGAGGAAATTAAAGAAGAAATTAAACAATATCTACAAGCAAATGAAAATACAAATACAACTTACCGGAATCTGTGGGATGCAATGAGAGCAGGCCTCAGAAGGAAATTTATTGCAGTGAATTCCCACATCCGGAATGTGGAATGAACACAAATAAACAATCTGATGTTACACCTGAAACATCTAGAAAAAGAAGAACAAGCCCAACCCAAAGCCAAAAGAAGGGAGGAAATTATAAAGATCACAGCAGAAATTAACACAATTGAGACTAAAAAAACCAATACAACGAATCAACAAATCAAAGAGCTGGTTCTTTGAAAGAATAAATAAAATTGATAAGCTGCTAGCCAACCTTATTAAAAAAAGGAAAGAGAAAACTCAAATCTATGCAATACGGAATGAAAAGGATGAAATCACTACAGACTCTGTGGAAAACACAAGATCATCAATACCTACTTCGAAAGTCTTTACTCTCATAGGTTCGATAACACTGAAGAAATGGACAGATTTCTAGAAACATATCAATTACCAAAGCTGGATCAAGAAGAGGTAAAACCACTGAATAACCCAATTTCAGTTAAGGAAATTGAAAATGTAGTTAGAACCTTACCAACCAAGAAAAGTCCAGGTCCTGATGGATTCACAGCTGAATTCTACAAGAAATTCAAGGAAGACTTGGCCAACACTCCTCAAACTCTTCAGTGAAATTGAAAGGGAAGGAAGTCTCCCCAAATCATTCCTAGAAGCAAGTATTACCCTAATACCAAAACCAGAGAAAGACCCAACCAAGAAAGAGAACTACAGGCCAATCTCTCTAATGAACATAGATGCAAAAATCCTCAATAAAATACTGGGAAACAGAATGCAGCAAGTCATCAAGAAGATTATACACCATGACCAAGTGGGATTCATCCCAGGAATGCAAGGATGGTTCAACATATGCAAATCAGTAAACGTAATACACCATATCAAAAGAGCCAAAGATAACCACATGGTCATTTCAATAGATGCAGAAAAAGCTTTTGATAAAGTCCAACACTCATTCGTGATAAGCACCCTACAGAAAATTGGAATAGATGGCCTTTAACTCAATCTCATAAAAGCGATCTATGACAAACCAACAGCCAGTATCACATTAAATGGTCAAAAACTGAAAGCTTTCACTCTAAAATCAGGAACAAGACAAGGATGTCCATTATCACTGCTCCTATTCAATATAGTGCTGGAACCATTAACCAAAGCATTTAGACCAGAGACAGAAATAAAAGGAATAAGGATAGGAAAGGAAGAAGTTAAATTATCACTATTTGCAGATGACATGATACTATACATAAAGGACCCACAAAACTCCATAGAAAGACTTCTGGATGTCATAACTAAATTCAGTAATGTAGCTGGATACAAAGTCAGTACTCAGAAATCAATCACATTCCTGTACAAAAACAACAAATGCACTGAGAGAGAAATAAGAGAAACCACACCCTTCACAATATCATCCAAAAAAATGAAATACTTGGGAATCAATCTAACAAAGTAAGCAAAAGATCTATTCAAGGAAAATTACAGTACGCTGAAAAAAGAAATTGAAGAGGATTTCAGAAAATGGACAGACATTCCATGCTCACGAATAGGAAGAACAAACATTGTGAAAATGGCCATTCTCCCAAAATTATTATACAGATTTAATGCAATTCCCATCCAAATACCATGAGTATACCTCACAGATCTAGAGAAATCATTCTTAAAATTCATCTGGAACCAGAAGAGACCTAGAATAGCAAAGGCATTTCTGGGCAACAAGGGCAGGACAGGAGGCATCACAATCCCAGACTTGAAAGTATACTACAAAGCTACTGTAATCAAATCAGCATGGTACTGGAATCAAAACAGACCTGAGGATCAATGGAATACATTAGAAAATACAACCCCAAGTACAAACACACTCAGCCACCTTATCTTTGACAAAGGGGCCAAACACGTTCACTGGTAGAAAGATAGCCTCTTTAATAAATGGTGCTGGAAAAACTGGCTTTCCATATGCTGAAAACTAAAACTAGACTCAAGCCTATCACCATGCACTAAACTAAAGTCAAAAATGTATCAAAGATCTAAATATTAAAACGGAAACACTAAATTTGCTGGAAAACAAAGTAGGTAGAAATCTTGAAGACATAGGGGTAGGTGGAGAATTCATGAACAAAAGTCAAACTGCACGGGAAACCCTTCCCAGAATCAACAAGTGGGATCTTGTCATGTTAAAAAGTTTTTGCATGTCAAAAGAAATCTCCAACACAGTGAAAAGAAAACCCACAAATTGGGAAAATATTTTAGTCAGCTGCCCTTCAGACAAAGGCCTTCTATCGAGAACATATAAAGAGTTAAAAAATATCAGGCCCTCGAAACTCAAAGACCCAATCCAAAAATGGGCATCTGAGATGAAAACACACTTCCCAGCTGAAGAAACATGAATGGCAAATACATGAAAAAATGTTCAGTATCATTGGTCATTAGATAAATGCAAATTAAAACAACTCTGAGATTTCATCTCACTCTAGAAAGTATGGCCAGGATCAAGAAAACCAACAACAATAAATGCTGAAGAGGCTGTGGGGAAAAAGGAACCCTTCTCCACTGTTGGTGAGAGTGTAGACTGATGCAGCCACTGTGGAAATCAGTCTGGAGGTTTCTCAGAAAGCTAGGACTGGAAGTCCCATTTGACCCAGCTATTCTGCTTCTGGGCATATTCCCAGAAAAAGTGAAATCATCATACCACAGTGATATATGTGCTCCTATGTTTATAGCAGCACAATTTGGAATATCCAAATCTTGGAAACAACCCAAATGCTCATCAATTGAGGAATTGATAGAAAAGATGTACTTTTATACAATGGAGCACTAGTCAGCTATAAAGAATGATCACATTGAGGCTTTTATAGGTAAATGGATGTGACTTGAGACCATACTCATAAGTGAAATAAACCCAACTCACATGTGTAAACACCACATTGTCTCCCTAGTGTAAGAAACGAGAAGACTCAGTAAGATACAAAATTACCGATAAATATTGGGGAAAAGTTCTGAAGTCCAGTGGTGCTTTTATTCTTTGATTTGATTGGTTTAAGTCTCTTTTCTACTATTTGATTGCAATATGTGAGAAGATAGGAACAGCTCTTTTGAAGAAAACAGGATATTACAGTAGCCATTCTTGGTTTCTTGTTGCCTGACTTGAAGGCTTGTAATGCTTTCACTCTCTTGTTTTATCTGTTTTTGTATTATTTTGTTTTGTTTGAGTTTATCATCTGTAAATATATGAACAACCATTTCAAAGAAGGCAAGCAACACTAGGGTAGCCATTGTTAATCTCCTGTTGTTATGTTTTGAAGACCTGTGTTGATTGCAGTGTTCTGTTCTGAAATGCTATATTGTGTTTGACTCTAGTCTGTTTTGTTTTGCTTTGTTTTGTTCTGTTTTCTTTAATATAAAAAAAAAAGTAGAGCCTCCAACTTCTGTCAGCTAGAAAGTTAAGAAATATAAGGATTTTGCTGTTTCTCTTGCTTTTGGCCATGGATATTTCCCTTGTTCTGTGCATTACAGGAAATGAAGGACCGTATTTCTTCTCATCAACCTTTCAGTTTTCTGTATAACTTCGAAGTGTCACTAGTATTCTTATTTTGGTAGCTTTTTCATTACAGTGTGATGGATGAGTAGTGGGAAGAAGACAGATTGAGGACCTGTGTTCTGGCTGTCATTTCTATAGACTCTAAATAGCCCATTAAAAATAAAGATTTTTATTGGTTGAAGATCTGTTTTAACTACTTAACTGTTTACCCTGAGTGCTACTAGCATTTGTTTACATACTGACTATCCTGAGCATTTGGGCCATGTGTCATTTAAACCAGTTGATTCTTATATTGAATAAATTTGATGAAATTGTTGTTTTTATATTTCCTCTAGTATTATCTTATAAAATTAATGTAATATATGCAATTTTTGGTTATCCTGTGTTTAATTGAACTGGTATGTGGTTAACCATAAAACATTTCATATATAATTTCGTTTAAATCTTTGATTTTGTAAAACTTACATCTTTAATTAGGATAGGAATAATAAGAGGAAATTATGAATGTTTAGGGTATTGAGTTTGCTGATATTTAATTACTGTCCCTCATTTGAATAACTTAGATACCAACCTTTTAAATACTTATATAGCATTATTTTTTTTCTTTCTTTTTTTTTATTTATTTTTTGGGTACCAGTGATAGAACTCACAACTTGTGCTTAACAGGCAAGCACTTGAGCTATTGAGCTAAATCAACAACTCTATTATTTCTTTTTTTATAAATCTAGGCTTCTTTTTTGAATAAAACAGAAAAACCAAATGGTACAAATATTGTTTCATTTTGAAGGTCAGTGTCCTTCATACATTTTGTGTCATGTTTTTAATTAAGATACCACATAATACCCCCAAAATAATTTTGCCTTTTTTATGAAATTTTGTGACATGAATATACCCATATGGCTGTATTTAAATCAAGATATAGAACATTGCCAGCACTTCAGAAGCTTTTCTAAATCTTCCCCTGCATCTTATTCACTATTCTTTTTGTTGTTGTTGTTTGCTTGTTTGTTTTGAAACAGGTTCTCACTATGTAGTTCAGGCTGGCCTTAAATTCACTGTGAAGCCTCAGCTGGCCTCAAACTCAAAGCAGTCCTTCTGCCTCAGCCTCCCAGGGCTGGGATTACAGTTGTATACCACCACATCTAGCTGTTATCCACTATTCTTATAGCCATCATCATTTGTCAGTGTTTTGGGGTTTTCATTTTTGTTTTTTTTTTAAACAAAGAAAAACAATGATACAAAATTTCAAAACAAGATAGTAGGAGAGTAACAATCGCTAGGCGTGGTGGCGCACTCCTGTAATCCCAGCACTGTGGAGGCTGAGACAGGAGGTTCATTGCAATTTTGAGACCAGCCTGGGTTACAAAGTGAACCCATGTCCAGCCTGAACTACGTAATGAGACCCTGTCTCAAAAATACAAAAAACAAAACAAAACAACCAATGATTAGTACTTTGTGTATTGTTATCTTCAATGTCATTGCTCATATTTCAAGATAATAGGCATGAAAAAGTGATCAAATAATATAGGCACAAACTTTCAATGAACTAATAGAAATTAGTAGTATAACTATTTTAGCTATCTTGTATGTGTATATATATTTTTCCTTTTCCCTTCCTTTTCTGTTTTCCCCATCCATTCCTTTTTCCTTTTGAAGTTTCTTCAGTTTTTGAACTTTATGTAAATAAAATTGTTTATTCTTTTTAGTCTGTTGTGTTCTACTCAGTATTAATGTTCATGAGATTTTTCATTCCCACTTGCACGACAGTGTAAAGAGTTCCTTCATATTCTTACATAATTTGTTCATTTGAATATACCATCCTGCACTGTATATGTTTAGTGATATCTCATTGTGATTTTGTTTTGCATTTCCCAGTAACATTGAATACCTTTTCATATATTTGCTTTCATAAATTCTGTAGAGATTCTTTCTGGTTTTTTATATAAGTTATTTGTATTGATTTGTAGATTTTCTTTTATATTTTCTGAATATACACCTTTTTTTTATATGAATTACAGATCTTTTCCCATTCTTTGGCTTAACTTGGCCCTCTTAATGATGCATTATTAATGAATTTTTTTGCCAGTCTTTTCTATGGTTAATGTTTTTTGTGGCCTGCTTAAAAAATCTTGGCCTAAAGCTGGATGTGATGTGACACATGCCTATAATCTCAGCACTTAGGAAGTTGAAGCAGGAGGATTGCCACAAGTTTGAGGCCAGCCATGGCTGTGTAGTGAGTTCAAGGCCAGCCTGAACTATATAGTGAGACCTTGTCTCAAGAAACAAAAACAATCCAATAAAACTTTCTCTAGTTCAACATCATAAAGATATTCTATTAGGTTATCTTCAAGATGCCTTTTTGTTTTTTGTTTTTTGTTTTTTTGTATTTGCCTCTATAATCCATCTGGAATTATTTTTGTGTCAGAACAGGACTTACTTTTTCTCTTCGATATCATTGATCTGTACCCAGATATTGAAAATACCTTAATGTTATTTGAAACATTGCAGTGGCACTTTTGTCCTAAATAAGGTGATTATATATGTAAAGATTTGTTTCTGAATTCTTTATTTAACTGTTCTTTTGGTCTTTTTATCTTTGTTTTCATTTTACTCTGTCTTCATTACAATAGCTCTATATTGGTGTTGATATTAATAAAATATTACTCATTGTGTTTTCTTTACAATTTTAGGCCCATTTGTTTCATTAAAATATTTAGACTCCTTTAGTCCTGTGTCATTTCAAAGAAGATTTTTTGGGGTCTGTGAAACCAAGAACTCTGAACGCTATGGCCAAATATTGAAATTCTTCATGGAATGCCATAGTCATTCAATAATACTGTGTTTTCCTGAGGAGATAAACGATTTAACCATTCATAGTCAGTACATAATTCATGTTAGCCATACCCCTGTACCAGTTTACTCTTGTTTAAACATTCTCACCAGCTTGTAGTATTTCCTTCCAGTAAGGAAAGCATTATATTACACAGATTGGAAGGATGGATTCTGGAGTCAGCTTTGGGTTCTAGTCCTAGTTCTATCATTTACTATTTATGTGACTTTATCAGATAACTTAATTTCTATGTGCCTCCATCTACAAAATGAGAGTTATAATACCTCTTTCTTAAAGCTATACAGATTAAATAAGCTAATTATTTATAAAGTTTTAGACTAGTGACTTATACATTATGTTTTATATAAGAACATGCTAAATAAATAAATCACGTTAATCTTATTTTTCAAGTAGCTTATCAACTTTTCTAAATTAATAGCTATATCTCCTTAAAAATACTTAAATTTTTATACCTTGTAGTGTTAACCTATGCATAGAAAATTTTTGGTAATTATCAGAATAATTTTTTAGAAGACAGTGAAATGGAGCTTTATAATATCCAGAGACCTGAAATTTATGAGAAAGTTTAAGAAAGAGTAGAAGTTAACCTGCAAGAAGGAAGAAAGAGTTACTCAGAAATTTGAAGAGAGCAGTATTTTTATTTTACAAAGGAATAAGTTTTCTGTCATTCATGGGAGAATACTATGTAACTGTAAATATAGTATCTATACTATAAAAACATCCATTATCTTATTTTTATTCTATGGTAAAAAAAAAATCTGTGTTGTTTCTTGGAAAGAAAAGAAAAGGAAAACAGAGCCTCTGGCATAAATTCAATGAGCGTTCTTTACAGATTTTTCCACAAAGGGAACACTTGATTTCAGTATTAGTATGCAAAAATGAGTGTACATCTTTATTGTGTTTCTGGTATAGTAGAGAAATTAAGGTAAATGCTAAACTGAGTAATAACAATGAAAAAATTTACTTTCTTAGCATTTGGAATGGTTTAAACATACAATACAGAACCTCTTAAATAATAAGCTGCTGCTGTGTTTCTGGTATCAAACAGTACACAATGCTTGCAATACTAAAAAAGATGTTTATAACTCCACAAAGAGTTTTATTTATTTTTAAAAATTTTATTAGTACATATTTGCCATACATAGTGATTGCTTTTATCATAGGGGAGTTGTACCTGTACAAAATATGTCTTAATTCCTTTTTTTTCACCATCTCCCTCCCCTCAACCCTCTCTCTCTTCCCCATTTACGAAAGTTTTGTTTCCATTTTTCCCTTCCATTCTCTCTTTTTAAAATCTCCTTTCCTTTTCCTGACTTCCTTCCTTCTCCCCCTTCCTGTGTCCCCTTCCTGTTTGAACATGTTCTTCCTACTTCCCAATATCTGTCCTCTGTTTTGCTCCTTTTTTTCACTTTAGGTTTCTCACACAAAAGAAACAGTGTGATAAAAGTTCTGTGTTTGATTTGTTTCACTTAACATTATGGTCTCCAGTTGCATCCATTTACCTAAAAATGACTCAAGTTTATCCTTTTTTATGGCAGAGTAGTACTCCATTGTATATAAATATATCTCATTTTCTCTATCCATGCATCAGTTGATGAGCATATGGGCTCTTTCTAAGATTTAGTTATTGTAAATTGTGCTGCTATAAACATGGATATACGTATATCACTGTAGTATGATGCTTTCAACTCTGTTGGGAAGATTTCTAGAAGGGGCACAACTGGGTCAAATAGAACCTGTAGTTTCAGTTTGTTTGAGGAATCTCCATACTGATTTCCATAGGAGTTGTACCAATTTACACTCTCACCAATAATGGAGAAGTGTTCCTTTTTCCCCACAACCTTGCCATTTTCTATTGGTGGATTTCTTGATCATAACCATTGTTTCTAGAATGAGATGAGATCTCAGCATTGTTTTAATTTTTATTTCTCAAATGACTAGTGATGTTGAACATTTTTTCTTATATTTATTTACTGTTTGTACTTCTTCATCTCAGAAGCGTCTTTTCATTTCAGATGCCCATTTTTCGATTGGGTCTTTAAATTTGTCAGGGGGTGGAGGATCCTGAAGAATTGATAAAAAAAATTTTTACACTCTGTGGGTTGTCTCTTCACTCTGTTGGTGGTTTCTTTTGCTATGTAAAAGCTTTTTAATTTGTTGTGATCCCAGTTGCTGATTCTTTATAGTATTTCCTATGCAATCAAGGTTCTATTCATAAAAGTCTTTGCCTATACTTATGTCTTCAAGAGTTTTACCTAACTTCTTTCAGCAGATTTACTGTTTCTGTTTTCATATTTACACCCTTGATCCGTTTTGATTTTAGTTTAGTGCGTGGTGAAAGATATGGGTCTAGGTTCATTCTTTTCCATGTGTAAAGCCAGGCTTCCCAGTACCATTTATTAAAGAGGATTTCTTCCAGTGAAGGTGTTTGGCCCCTTTGTCCAAGGTAAGACATCTAAGTATGCTTGGAGTTGTTTCTACATCTGTTCAGTTCCATTAATCATTGGGTCTGTTTCTTTACCAGTGCCATGGTGTTTTTATCATCATAGCTTTGTCGTACAACTTCAGATTAGGAATTATGATGCCCACCTTGCCCTTGCTGCCCCAAATTACTTTTGACATTCTGTGTCTCTTTTGGTTCCATACGAATTTTAGGATTGTTTTCTGTAGTTTTGTGAAGTATGGTATTGGTATTTTGATTGGGATTGTTCATTAAATTTGCATAAAAGTTTTGGAAGTACAGTCATTTTCACTGTTAGTTTTGCCTAGCCGAGAACAGAGGATATCCTTCCGTTTTCTGATATCCTCTTTGAACTCCATTAAAAAAAAGTTTTATAATATCCTATAGGATCTTTGCCACTGTGAATTGTTACAAGGTGGGATGAGATTAAATGGATCTGAATTTGAAGTCTAAGAAAATATTGACAAATAAGTTAATGTAAACAGATTCTCATTTAATAAAATTTTTTCCACTTCACATTTATAATACATCATTTTTAGTTCCCTGGTTCATTTTATGTGAGTTCTGTTCATTTTGTATGATTTTCTTTATTTGGAAATAAATACATCTTGAAAATGAGTGGCCCAAGTAGGTGGGTGGAGGTTTATACTGTGAAGTTTGATTTAAAAAAATATGATGAATGTTAAAAATATGTTTTTAAATTTGTTGCAGTAAAACATACACTGTCATTCATCCTTCCCAGACTGCTGCTCCTCACTTGAAACACGCTTAGCCTATCATTCTTACCCCCTTTCTGAAGCAGTTCTGGAAATTTTTTTTTTTGAGCATTTGCAGTTGTGCTATTGCCATTTTGATGTTTTGAATCATTTCAAGTATTTTCCATGGTCATTGTGTCTTTGGGGAAGAGACAGAAGTTGCATAGTATCACCAGATCGAGTGAATTAGCCTACCTTTCTATTGGATGACACTTGGCAGCATAATTCACTGTATTTTATTGCATCTAATAAATATGCTCACAAAACAGAACTTTCAGAACTGCTTCAGAAAGTAGCAATAATGATGGGATAAGTGTATTTGAAGGAAGGGGAAGTAGTTTGAGAGGGATTAATGGCAATGTTTTTTTGCTGTAATATATTTTTAAAATGTAAATATTCATAATTTATTTTAATCACACCTTGTATGTTCTGCATCTTTTAATGAAAACCTTTAAAAAAGAATTATTCCTATTTGAAATAATTTGTAATCAAAAGTTTGTAATCATTAAAAAATTGTCTAGATTGAAAGGAAAAACTAAAAAACTAATTGTGTGGAAAGAATGTAACAGTTTGTGAGCTGAGGGCTAAAATGAATGCCAGAGATCAGGAGTTTTCAGAGCAAAAAATGAACCATAATAGGGTTTATTTCTGGAGGGATGAAAACATTCCAGAAATAGATCATGGTGATAGTTGTGTAAACTTATTAACCAACTTCCAATCCAGACATTTAAATACAGGATGATCAAAATAACAGGATAAAAGGAAATATAAAAATGACAATTTTATCAAACTTATTCAATATAAAAATCAACAGGTTGAGATGACACTTGCCTGAGAGATGCTCAGGATAGTCAGTATGCAAACAAATGCACTGCCCAAGTGACACTCAGGGTAAACTGTTAATAAGTTAATAAGGTAAAATCCACTGAATTGTGTACTGTGTTTATGGTATGTGAGTTACATATTTTTTTTAAAAATGAGCCCAACTGCAAGATAAATGACAACAAAGCCTTCTCTAGCATGGAGTTGGGTCCCATCCTGATTAAGAATACCCCGTGTGTAGAGGTACAATGGGCAGCACTAAAATATGTTACATGTGGAGAGAACAGATTAAGTAAGAATAAAGGGAATGTAGTTAATCACTATTGTAGAAATGACACACAGCTTTGGGGAAAGAAATTTTAAAATTAACCTTATGGAATTAAATTGGAATTAAAGATGTCACTGTGATTTCTGTCTCTGTCCATCCATTTCTGTCTCTCGCTCGCTCTCTCTGTCTCCTGTTTCCAGTCTGTATGCATGTGTGTAGGTTTACAAATTAAAATGGGTAAAATGATATGCGTGTATGTACACATACATTTGCACAAATGAATACTGCCTAACTATCCATTCAGTGGGCCTAAGGAAGTGATATACCAGTAGCAGTAAGCATGCATAAGGTGCAGCTTGTAATACTGTGAATGCCTTTCTCCCCAGGAAGCACCAGGGCTTCTTGGAAAAATAAACCGGTTCTCTAGCTGGGTCATGGAAAGAACAAGATGAGCCTGAAACATCTTGTGCTTAAGCAAAGAAGTCTTTAGAAAATGACAAAGATACATTAAAAGGTTACAGGAGCCAAGTGAAAGGGGTTTACTCCTGCCAAATCTAGAACAAGTTTAAATAAATATTGATAGTAATGCACTTTAAGCCATTGGATAAGATAGTAATCAGTGAGTTCATACTGCTGTAGATAGATGAGTTCAAAAGTAATGTTCAGAAAAATTACTACTTAATCTTTTCTCCCTACAAATAGTTAATTCAAGCAAGAAATGTTAATGGCAGCTTAAAACAGCAGGAAAAGGTTGCTGGATGATTCAGACTGATTCTTATATACCAGTGTTTGTGTCATCATTATTTACAAAAGCCAACGATGGTAGTAGTCATCAATGTGTCCAACAATAGATTAATGGACTAAATATGATGCATACATATAATGGAATATTAGCCAACCTTAAAAAGGAATGAGCCAGGGATGGTGGCACATGCCTGTTATCCCAGCTACTCATGAGGCTGAGGCAGGAGAATCACAAAAACCAGCCTGGGCAACTGTTATGGTATGTAGTCATGGAAGTGGCAGAATCTAGTGTTTGTGATTGGTTTGTTGTCTAGTGCTGGGATTGGTGGTGTGAGTGCTGTGCCTGTCCAGGAGTGGAGCTGGCATACAGTGTAAGGTTGGGAAGGAGGCGTGTTTTTCCTCTTTTGCCCTGTTTGCTCTTGCCACTTGCAGCCAGGCTGCCCCTCAGCCACACTACCCTGCCTTGGAACCAGCTAAGTATGGGACTGAAATCTCCAAGAACTATAAGAAATAAACCTTTCCTTGCTCCACTTGGGCATCAGGTATTTTGTCTCAACCATGAGAGAAAAGTAACTAAGTCAGCAACTTAGCAAGATCCTGTTTCAAAATAAAATTTTTTTGATAATTTTTTTTATTTTACAGAGAATAAAACAAAATAAAATAAAACAATGGGAATGATACTGAATTTCAAAAACAAGACAGTAGGAAATCAGCCATAGTTACTGTAATACACATCATTATCCTCTAAATAGATGCTCAGACCACCAGATACAGGCATGCAAAGTCTATCAAACAGCACAAGCACTAAGTAGTTTATTTCAGTTGCCATCATCCCAGAAATTTCAGGTATGTGACTTTTAATCTCCTCTATGTCTATATCTCCTGGACTTTTTCTGGGTGAGACACAGGCATGCAAAATTAATTAAATAATAAAAGCACTAAGTTGTCTCTTTACTTCAGTTGCTATTATTTCAAAAATTTCAAGTGTGTGACTTCTAATTTCTTTTGTGTCTGTGTCTCTTGGACTTGTTCTGGATGGGCTAGAGGTCTGAGATTGCATCCTGCTCCTTTGTCTTGACATTTTCCTGTGTTCCTCCAGATCATCCGGTTGCTGAATTCTGGGTGCTTCCTGCACTGGCTGCCCATGCCATGGTGCATGGGAATGGACTAGGCACTTGGGTTCCTCTGATCAGAGGTTCCTAGGGTGGCAGAGAGGTGCAGCGTGGCTGCTCATCAATGTTCCCCCATGGCTGTGCTACCCTAGGGGCATGTGGCTTCCTTTCCCTGGCCCACAGTGGGAAGGGCATGACTTCTCCAGGCCCACAGTGGCAAGCTTACCGGGGGCCAAGTCGTTTCCTTCTAATGAATTGACCATTTCATTTCTAAAGTTGTGAAATGGCCAACAAACCATAGAAAGATACCACTTTAGGCTCCTGCTTGAAACCAATGGCCTAAAAAACTGCCAACCTTGATTCAGGGGCATTCAAAATAAAATTTTTAAAGTTTTCATAAAAGAACTGGGGATATGGCTCAGTGGTAGTACTTGCATAACATGTGCGAGGCCCTGGGACTAATTCTAAGTACCATCAAAAATAAAAGAAAAAGAAAAGGAAGAGCTCGGGGAAGGCAGAAGCAGGCCTGCTCCACACACACTCCAGCAGACAAAGGGAGTCCCTGCTCTCAGGTAACCAGTTCAGAGAGAAGGTAGAGGCAGGCCCTGCTCCACTCATACTCCAGCAGACAAAGGGAGGCCCTGCTCACCGGTAACCAGCTTAGAGGGAAGGCAGGGGTAGGCCCTGCTCCACACACATTCTAGCAGACAGAGGGAGGCCCAGCTCACTAATTTCCAGCTCACAGGCAAGGCAGAGGCAGGCCCTGCTCTGCAAGCATTCCAGCAGACAAAGGGAGACCCAGCTCACCAATTTCCAGCTCAGAGGGAAGGCAGAGAGGAAGGCCCTGCTCCACGCCCACAAGGGCTAGGAAAAATAGAAGCAGGCCCTGCACCAGAGCACCCAGTGGCCACCATTGGATACCTGTAGCCAGCACTGGCCAGGAGAACCAAACAGTCACGCTCCAGAGAACTTGTGGCCAACGTGGGAGATGCCTGAAACCCCACTACCTGCCTGTTTGGAAGAACCCAGGAAAATGTCAAGAAGAAAAAACAAAAGGCAGTTTCTGGAATCCAACCCAAGCCGAGCAAGTCCAGGAGATGAAAACATGGAAGAGATTGGGAGTCACACACCTGAAGTTTTTGCAGTGATGGCAGCTGAAGTAAAGAGACAACTCCATGAGGCTATAGAATAAATTAGAACAGAAGTACTATCTCAGGTAAAAGAAGAAATGAAAAATTTAATAAAAGAATTGCTAAACTTCTCCAAGGAAGACATAGATAAAAAATTAAAGGAGAAAAGGAAAATGAAGGAAACCATGAATGAACAATATAAGAGAGATTTCGAATGCATGAAACAGATTCAAAGAGATATCCAGGAAATTAAAATCTCCACTGAAAGCTGGCAAAATCTCTTGAAAGAAACTGAAAAGAGACTTTCTGACCTTGAAGACAGGTATGCAGCTTGTGATCAGGAAAGGAAAGACCTCTTAAAAATGAGGAGCCAAGAAATAACAATTGAACGACTGCAAGATGATGCAAAGTGAAATAATTTAAGTGAAAGATAACAATGAAGATGTAGGGGTCAATGCAAAAGACATTAAAATTCTATTTACAGAAGAACTAGCAGAAAACTTCCCAAACATGGAAGAAAGATGTGTTATTCAGATAAGTGAGGCATATAGTACTCCAGCTAGCCATAACCAAAGTAAATCTACACCCACACATATAATAATCAAGGTCCCAGAAATTCAACACAAAAACAGAATATTAAAAGCTGTTTGAGAAAAGAAACAGATCACCTATAAAGGAAAATCCATCAGACTCACAACAGACTTCTCAACACAAACCATCAAGTCAAGAGCTTGGAGTGAAATATTTCAAGTCCTGAAAGAAAACAACTTCCAGCCCAGATTGATGAACCCTGCAAAACTATCCTTCAAAATTAATGGAGAAAGAAGATTCTTCCATGACAAAGAACAGCTGAAGGAATTCATGACTGCCAAACCAACCCTACAAAGAATACTGAAGGACATTTTAGAAAGAGATAAAAGGAACACCGTGGTTCCAGGAACAGTGGCAGAGGGGGATCACCAAGCGGGACAGACAATTGAATGGAGGGGAAAAGTAGACAGCCAATGGCAGGAAAATAGCATGGCAGAGATGAGCCAGTGCATGTTGGCTATGGCCATTAATGTAGATGGCTTCAGTTCACCAATTAAAAGATATAAGGTAGAGTGAATCAGCAGACAAGATCCATCAATATGCTTTATCCAAGAAATACATTTAACTCAAAAGGGAATTCATAGATTAAAAGTCAAAGGAGAGAAAACAGTGCTCTATGTGACAGGGAACCAGAAAAAAAACTAGGAGTAGCTTGCCCATCAGCTGCAGAATGGAAAGGAAAGACATGGCATTTCTATACAGTGGAAAGCTACTCAGGTATAAAGAAAGATAACCACACCAGGCATGGTGGCTCACGCCTATAATCCCAGCACTCAGGAGGCTGACACAGGAGGATCGTTGTGAGTTTGAGACTAGCCTGGGCTACAAAGTAAGCTCAAGGCCAGTCTGAATGGCATAGTGAGACCCTGTCTCAAAAACACAAGGGCCGGGGATCTAGCTCAGTGGCCTAAGCGCCTGTCTGGCAAGTGCAAGGTTGTGAGTTCAATCCCCGGTGCCACAAAAAAAAAAAAAGAAAACCTTGAGACTCCTGAAGGTAAATGGATACAACTTGAGAGCATGCTCATGGGTGAAATGGTTCAGAGTCACATGGGTGAACATCGTATTGGCTCCCTAGTATAAGAAATTGGGGAAATTAGGTGGATCCAAAATACAAAATAGAGGTTGTGAAAGTGAAAAGGGGGGAGATGTCTACGGGGGAAGGCAATGGCCATTGTTAATCTATTATTCTGTTTTGAAGCCCTGTATTGTTCTCATGGTTCTGTTTAGCTTGGTTTTACTGTTTAGTTATGTTTGATTTTATTATATTTGATGGCATAGACAGCTATTACAAAAATAACAAAATCGCTTATAGCAGCCATTATTGATTTCCTATTATCTTGTTCCAAAGCCTTTATTACTTGTTTTCTTTTGATTGATTTTATTCTATTTTACTTTGTTTGATTTTGTTACGTGTGATCGTTTAAGCACTTTCAAGATAAGATGCATCATGGTAGTCTCTGTTGTATTCCTACAGTCTTGTTTGAAGTCCTGTATTGCTTTCATTGTTTTGTTTTGACTGGCTTTATTCTATTCTGTTTTCATTTGATTGTGCTTTACTTGAGGGTATGGGTAGTAATTTTGAAGATAACAAGAGACATTATGGTAGCCATTATTGATTTCCTTTCATCTTGTTTTGAAGTTTTGTATTATGTTCATTGTTTTGTTTTGATTGACTATTCTGTTTTGTTTTGTCTTTTTTATGTCTGATGATATAAACAGCTACATTCAAGATAACAAGATGCATTATGGTAGCCACTGTGGTATTTCAACTGCCTTGTTTTGAAGTTCAGTATTGCTTTCATTGTTTTGTTTTCATTGGTTTTATTCTGTTCTGTTGTGTTTGATTTTATTATGCCTGTTAGTATGGGAAGTTATTTTGAAGATAGCAAGGGGCAACATGGTAACCATTGTTGGTTTATTTTTATTTTGTTTTGAAATCTTGTATCACATTCTTTGTTTTGTTTTGATTGAATATTGTTTTATTTTGTATTCGTTTTATTCTCTTCAAAAGAAAAAAAGAAAGGAAAAGAAAGCAAAGGGGAAAAAATGGAATAGAACTGAAGGAAAAATTAACATATAATGTAATGTGATGAACCTAGAGAGCTTATACTCAGTGAGATAAGCCAGATACAAAAGGAAAAATATTGTGTAATTCCACTTATACAAAATACCCAGAATAGTGAAATTAATAAGAGGCACAAAGTTAGAATAGCAGTCACTATTCTAATGAGAGAAATGGAAAGTTATCGTTTAATAGATATAGAGTTTCTTTTGGGAATGATGAAAGGTTCTAAAAATGGGTGATGGCAGTGTGAGGGTACTTAGTGCCAGAGAATTGTAATGATTAAAAATGCTTAGCCAGACCTGGTGGCACACTCCTGTAATCCCAGCACTCAAGAGGCTGAGACAGGAGGATCATTGCGAATTCGAGACCAATGTGGGGTACAAAGTGAGCTCAAGGCCAGCCTGAACTGCATAGAGAGACTCTGTCTCAAAAAACCACACATACACAAAAAATAAAGTAAATAAATAAAAATGGTTAAAAAGGTCGAATTTTGTTATGTATATTTTACTACAAAAATATGTTGAGGAATGGGACATTTACATAATTTCATTCCCTACTCCCAACAAAATGCTTATTAATTCCAAAGCAAAAGATAATGTTAGAGTGGAAAAATCTGGCAGACATGGCCATATAAGTGTGTAAGTAATGAAAGTTAACCTAACAATACCTTACGATATTTCTACAAAAAATTTGTAACCTGAACAAATTTGGAAGATAACCTACTGAACATTATACAAAACAACTGATCTATCGTTCTTAAAAACATCAAGAAAATTAAGAGTAAGGAACTATTTCAGACTTCAAAAGGTGAAAGAGAACTGATAACTAAATAAAATGTACTAGCCTAAATTGCATCCTTTTGAGAGAAAGGACATTATGGGCAAGTATTTGAGGTCTGTAAATGAGGCCATAATAATGTGAAATTGCAGTTTCCCAATTTCTGTGCTGGTAAATATGAGTTATAAAAATCCAAATATAAAAACAGAAACACTGAATATGCTGGAAGAGAGAATAGGTAGTATTCTTAAAGACATTGACCTAGGCAAAGACTTTATGAACAAAACCCCAATCATGTGGGAAATATTACAAAGAATCAACAACTGGAGTCTAATCTTATTAAAAAACTTTTGCACAACAAAAGAAATCATCAACAGAGTGAAGAGACATCTCACAGTGTGGGGAAAAAAAATTTGCCTGCTGTTCTTTCAAGGACTAGTATCTAGAATATATAAAGAACTCAAAAAAATCAATCCCCACCCCAAATTTAAACACCAAAATGAACATCTGAGATGAATACACACTTCTCATGTGAAGTACAAACAGCAAATAAATATATGAAAAAATGTTCAACATCTCTGGTAATTTGACAAATGCAAATTAAAACAACACTGAGATTCTATCTCTCCCCAGAAAGAGTGTTACCAAGAAGTCAACCACTAATAAATGCTGGCAGGGCTGCGAGGAAAAACGAACTCTTTTCTCCACTGTTGATGGGAGTGTAGACTGGTGCAATCACTATGGAAATCAGTGTGGAGATTCTTCAAAAAGCTAGGACTACAGGTCCGATTTGACCCAGCTATTTCCCTTCTTGGTATCTTCCTGAAAGAATTAAAAGCATACGACAGCTGTATGTGCACACCCATGTTTATAGTGGCAGTTTGTAATAGCTGAATCTTGGAAATAGCCCAAATGCCCATCAACTGATAAATGGATAAAGAAGATGTGGTTTTTTTATACAATGGAGTACTACTCAGCTACAAAGAAGGATAAGCTTGAGGCATTTTTAGGTAAATGAATGTACCTTGAGACCATACACTTAAGTGAAATCAGTTTTGTACATGTGTGTAAATACCACATTGTTTCTCTGGTGTAAGAAAACAAGAGTGTAAATAAGGACCAAAATACATGCTAGATATTACCAAATAGGGAGAAAATGTTCAGATGGGAATGGGAATTAGGGAATAGGGAGAAGAAAGCAAGGAAGGGAAGAGAGAAAAAAATGAAAAATGGAAATGAAACTTTTGTAAATAAAGAGGGGAAAAGGGGTTGAAGGGAGGATAAGGAAATAGGAAAAAAAAGTCTGATATATTGTGTACAAGTAGAAAATCACTATGATGAATATGATTATGTGTATCTAAAATGTACGAATAAACTTAATTTAAAAAAGAGTGTCCATATTTATAAGAAATGCATAGCTTTAGGGGATAATGGGACATCATGTCTGTAACTTTCAAATGGTTAAGGAAAACAGGGTTCTTTGTCCTAATCATAAAACTTTAAAAATTTGAAATTATTTTAAAAGAAAAAAATGAATATTAAAAAAGTAATAAAAGAAGCTGACTTGAAGAGATTGTGTCTGAGTAGATCTCAATAATAGGACTATATTAAAAAACTAAGTGAGTAAGAAATTGGATCCTTTTTCTATGTGGCAAGCTATGAAAACATTCTCTCAAAATCAAGTATTTCCAGCAGATAAAATGACGGTAGATTATGCATCAGTTATTATCTGTGAAGTTTATATACTGAATCTTAAAGAGTTTGAGTTAGAAATTGAAGCTAAACAAATGACCAAACTGAATGTAAGAATACTTACAGAAGTAGAACATTTTTGAAGGGTTCATATTTTGCTTTCTTGTTATAGGTGATGCTGAACAGGAACTTGGTCCCCCTCCATCTGTAGATGAGGCAGCGAACACACTCATGACTCGTCTTGGTTTTCTCCTTGGAGAAAAAGTCACAGAAGTTCAGCCAGGTGACCAGTACAGCATGGAGGTACAGGATGAAAGTCAAGTAAGTTGCTTGTGCTAACTTTGTGAAACATGGTATGAATCAGCATATTATATCAGAAAAAGAAAAATAGTGTGTGTGCGTTCATTCCAAAAAGGATAACCTTAATTATTGAATGCCTTTTGAGGTTTGAAATATAACTTAACTTTCCATAATCACTATATTTCTTCAGGTTATGAAGCACCTATTTTAGGTTTAAAAGCAGAAAATATACTTTTAGACTTTGATTAATTTATTAAATGAATAAATAAGCTATCCAACAAAAGTGATATATGAGCACTGCACCCAGAAATTATATAAAATACAGTTTTGGGGGGCTGGTAACGTAACTCAGTGGCACAGCGCCTGCCTTTTAAACACAAGGCCCTGAGTTCAATTCCAGATACCAAAAAAAAAAAAAAAATAAAAGAATACAATTTTCAAGTGCACATAGATGATTTACCATATTGGTAATACAGTGAGCCATATCACAGTTCTTGACAAATTTCAAAAGATTCCCATTACAGTGACCATATTAATTACAAGATGATAAATTAGGAAATAATACCTAGAAGATCTGCATATGCTTCAGTTTAAATAATACACTTTGAATATCTTTTGAGTCCAACACATCACAAGAAATTAGAAAATATTTTAACTGCAGAATGAAAACTAAGCATAACAAGACTTATAGGATATAGCTAAAATTTGCTCCATTTATATGTTCTTAATGTTTGTGTGAATGTCTTCTTGTGAAGCATTTTACTCAGATGACAAAAATTAATTCCAAATTGCATATTCTTCACTAATAAATATTGGTGAAGTTTCTGCCATAAATTAGCTTTGTTATAATAATTGTTCAAGGATAATTTCAATATATTTATGTGTCTTGTGGGTAATGTCTTGTGAGTAATGTTTAATTGGTCCATCACTCTCCCCCTCAGGGATCTCCATTTTATCGTTAGCACCTATGTCATTGGTATTTCTGACCTCATGTTACAGTCACCTGAGAGCTTAACTTTGGAATTATTACTAATTCTCATAACTCTAGAGCTGTATAATCAATACTTGCATTATGTTTTCTACCTATGTGTGTAAATTTAATATACCAAAATTAACCTTTGCATTTTCTGTCTGAACCTACTCATTATTCAGTGTTCCCCAGCTGAGTAAATGGTATCCCCTCCTTTTGAAGACAAAAGCACTGGAGCCATTCTTGATTTCTCTGTAATGCCCCATATTCACTCATCTAGGAAATCATGGACTCTTATATTCAAAATATATGCTAAACTCTCTACTTATACTGCTGCAGCTAAGACTCACCACTGTCTTTTGTTGCCTGCACTACTGCAAGAGCTGCAGATGTTATCTCAGAAAGCCTGAGTCTTTGTGGGTTTATTCAATGTGTACCCTCTGTACCTACATCCGTACTGAACATTATTAGATGGTAGATAGTGACCACATAAATAAATGAGTTCCTTGTATGTCTCCATTTCCCTTCCTGTCTTCCTGTATTCTGTTTCCACAGTAGCCACAGTGATGCTTATAAAATGTGAATATGATTATGTCACTTTTCTGCTTTTAGTCTTCCATTGTATTCCCATCACATTTAGAATACATTTTAAAATCATCATAGCAAGGAACACCCTAACTGATCTAGCCCCTTGCTACACTCCTCCATCATTTTCTACCCCTCACTTTCACCCACTGCCTTCCAGCCATATTGGACCTCCCTGTTGTTCCTGAACACATAAAGCATATTCGTTTGTATTGGGATTATCTTCCTGTGTAATTCATTTCTTCACTCATCAATTCAGATGTTACCACTTCAGTGAGGTCTTCCTTAATGAGTTTACCAAATAGTACCTACCCATCATTATGTCCACTTATCCTATGGTTTATTTTCTTCAGACCAGTCATCATAGTATATTACATGTTAATCTTGGCTTTTTGTCTGTATCTCATACAAGAATATAAACTTCACAGTGGAAAAACTGATGACATCTTTCTTTTCTTTTCTTTTCTTTTCTTTTCTTTTCTTTTCTTTTCTTTTCTTTTCTTTTCTTTTCTTTTCTTTTCCTGGTACTGGGGTCAAACCCAGAACCTTCACATCAAGCTACATCTCCAAGCTTTTTAAAAACAGAATCCCACTAAGTTGTCCAGGCTGGGCTCAAACTTGTAATCCTTCTGCTTTCACATTCTTAGAGTGCTGAAATTACAGACGTGAAGCTAACACTGATGACTTTTTATATTGTAAATTTACATTGTAATGTCAGCACACCTAAACTCTGTGAATAAAAAAATAGGAATGATTTATGTTGAGAGCTTTTAAATATTGGTATAGATAAAACATCTATTTTACTTTTCATTTGTTGATATTCATACCAAATTAAAGTGTAACTATTCCAGCTGTCTTGGTTACTTTTCTCTCGTTGTTGAGACAAAATACGCAACACCCAAAGTTAGGGAAGGGAAGGTTTATTTCTTACAGTTTTGGGGGTTTCAGTCCATACTTAGCTGGCTCCAAGGCAGGGTAGCCTGGGTGAGGGGCAGCTGTTCATTGCGGCTGCAAGTGGCAAGAGCGAACCACGCAAAAGAGCGAAAAACCTGCCCCCATTCTTACCTTACATTGTATGTCAGCTCCACCGCTGGGCTGGTGCAGAACTCACACTGCCAATCTCAGCGCTACACAACAAATCAATCATAATCATAAACATTAGATTCAGCCACTTCCATGACTACATGAGGCTGTGGGGGGAGGGCATCTATATACAAACTGTAACAGTGGCGCACCTGTATTTCCATCGGACTGGGAGGCTAAGGTAGGAGGATCACAAGTTGAAGACCCTGTCTCAAAATTAAAAAAAGGGAATGGCCAGAGATGTGGCTCAGAATAAAGGCCTTGGCTTCAACCTCTATACAGCGAGAACTAGAGTGAGATAGCAAGAGAAAGAAGGAAAGAGAGAATGATTGACCTAATAATAGCCAAGTAACATAATGTAAATCTTATAGCATGAATATTTCCTTAGGACTTCATTCATTCATTCTGTAAAGCAACATTTCTTCAAGTGATAAAATTTCTCCTTGTTGTTTTTGAGATTCTTCATGTCATAATATATCAGTGATTTCTAAATAAAGTTGCAAGTTTATATATGCCCCTTACTTGTAAATTTACTGAACAAAGGAATCTTAAATAAGTAAACGAGTAATATCTTGATTTAATATAATTAAGGCAATATGGTGTAACAAAAAAGACTTTGAATCAGGAAGTAGAAAATTTGTTCTAGTTCCAGTTCTGTCACCTACCATTTTACAAATTTGTACCTGCAACTTAATCTCTCTGAGCTTCAGTATTCTCATAAGTAATAGTGACTGACAGTTATTAAATGCTTACTGATAAATGATTTAATTGTGGTATTTTTTTT
>RJWT010011892.1:0-22869 GCA_004365215.1 Cuniculus paca
CTCCATGATGTGATATTCCAGCATCTGAACTGTTTCTCTCAGAGAGACTATTTACTCTGCTGCTTACTGTTCCGCCATCTTTAGCTCCTCCCTCAAGCCAAGATACTTTTTAAGAACAAGTTGGACAGTTTATTTTACTGACCAACAAGTCTTTCTTAAAAGCTACTATAATCCTGATACTGTAGTACTTGAAGAACAGTAGAGAAATCTACCAAGAGAACATATCAAAGAGTTTGTAAACATGGCTATAGTTTTGTAAGCACTTAATTTATGAAAAAAGTAATGCTGCAGACCACAGAAGAAAGAATTACTATTTCAGTAAATATTGCTGGTTCCTCTATATATTCATATGGAAAACAAAATTTGAAGCTTAACTCACCCAGTACACAAAAATAAACTGGGGAACTGTAGACCTAACTGGGAAAGGTAAACAATAAGCCTTCTAGAAAATACCATAATATTCCTTCATGGCCATCAACCTGTAAAAGTTCTAAGATATTGAAAGTACTCATCATAGGAAAAAGTGATAATTACACTAGGCTAAATTGACACATTCTGCTCATAAAAGATACTATTAAAAGAATGAAAAAGCAAACAATAAAATGAGAGAAGATATTTCCAATACACACTTGACAAAGTCCTCATATCTACAATCTATAAAGAAATCTTATATATCAATTAAAGAATGCATAGCATGATAGAAAAATAGGACATTTTAATACTTTATAAAAACAGGTATCAAAATGACTGATACACATTTACTAGTCAGAGAATATTCTTAAGTAAATGCAAAGGAATTGAAATTATTCCATGCAGATTATCTGACCACAGTACAAAGAAATTGGAAATTAATTGTGAAAAAAGTCTGCAAAAACTCCATAAACACATGGAAATTAAATAACACCTTCCTGAACAACCAATGGGTCACAGATGAAATTAAAGTAGAAATTAAACAATATAAATACTAAATGAGGAAGTAGATAAAACATACAGGAACTGTGGGGATGCAATGAAAGCAGTTCTAAGAAGAAAATTTATAGCAGTGAATTATCACATCAGGAAAACAGAATGAGCACAAACAAGCTAATGCTGCACCTCAAGCTTCTAGAAAAAGAGCAAGAGAAGCCCAAAGCCCATAAAAGTCAGAAAATTATAAAGATCAAAGGTGAAATTAATGCCAAAGAGACAAAGAAAACAAAGAATTAATGAATCGAAGAGTTGGCTTTTTGAAAGAATAAATAAAATTGATAAACCCTTAGTCAACCTTATTTAAAAAAAAGACCCAAATTCATTCACTGAGAAATGAAAATTGCTAGAGATCCAGTAGAAATTCAGAAGATCATTAATATCCAATTCAAAAATCTTTAATCTCATAGGGCAGAAAAGAAAGAAGAAATAGACAAATTGCTAGATGATATGAATTACCAAAGCTGAGTCTAATTGTATAAAAATTCTGAATAAGTTAATGAGATTGAAAATATAATTAAAAACTTACCAACAAAGAAAAGCCTAGGTTCTGGTGGATTCATGGCTGAATTCTATAAGAAATTTAGAGATGATTTAATGTCAATACTCCTCAAACTTTTCAATGAAATTGAAATAGAAGTAATTCTCCCCAACTCATTCCTTGAGGCAAGTACTACTCTGACACCTAAGTCAGAGAAAGACACAATCAAAAAGGAAAATATAGACCAGTCTCCCTAATGAACATAGATGCAAAAATTCTCAATAAAATAGTAGCAAATAGAATGCAGCAAATCATCAAGAAGATAATACACCATGACCAAGTGGGATTTATCTGAGGAATTCAGGGATGGTTCAATTTATGCAAGTCAATGAATGTAATTCACCTCATCAACAGAGCCAAAGACAAAAATCACACGATCATCTCAATAGATGCAGAAAAAGCTTTTGGTATAGTCCAACACCTGTCTATGATAAAAAAAAAACCTACAGAAAATCAGAATACATGATATCTACCTCAATCTGATAAAAGCCATCTATGACAAACCAACAGCCAACATCATACTAAATGAACAAAAACTGAAAGCTCTCACTCTAAAATCAGAAACAAGACAAGGTTGTACACTATCACCACTCCTACTTAACATAGTTCTGGAAACATTAGGCAGAGCAACTAGACAAGAGAGACAAATAAAAGAAATAAGGATAGGAAAGCAAGAAGTTAAATTATCACTATTTGCAGATCACATGATATTCTATATAGAAGACCACAAAAACTCCATGAAGAGACCACTAGAGTTAACAAGCAAATTCAGCAATGTAGCTGTATACAAAGTCAACACTCAAAAATCAGTAACATTCCTGTACACAAACAAAAAATACACTGAGAGAGAAATTAGGGAAGCCACACTACTCAAAACAGCATGCAAAAAGTGAAATACTTAAGATTTAATCAAACAAAGGAAATAAAAGACCTATGCATTGAAAATCACTGTACACTGAAAAAGGAGATCATACAGAATATCAGAAAATGGAAGGATATTCCTTGCTCATGGATAGGGAGACCCAACATAGTGAAAAGGGCCACACTTCCAAAACTGTTATACAGATTTAATGCAACCCCAATCAAAACACCATTAGCATGCCTCACAGAAGAAGAAAAACCATTTCTAATGCTCATTTGGAGCCAGAAGAACCCTAGAATAACAACAGGATTTCTGGGCAACAAAGGCAAGGCAGAAGGCATCACAGCCCCTGACTTTAAATTATAGTACAAGGCCACTGTTATAAAATCAGCATGGTACTGGCCAAAAAAAAAAGACCTGAGGATCAGTGAAACAGATTCAAAGATGTAGACACAATGACAAAGATCCCCAGCCACCTTATCTTTGACAAAGGGTCCAAACATGTTCACTAGAAGAAGTATAGCCTCTTTAATAAGTAATGCTGGAAAAAGCTGGCGCTCTACATGCTGAAGACGAAAACTAGACCCATGTGTATCACCATTATTAAACTAAAGTCAAATTAGATCAAAGGTCTAAATAGTAAAACTGAAACCCTCAATCTACTGGAAGATATATTAGATAGATCTTCATGACATAGGTATAGGCAGAGAGTTCTTGAACAAAACTCAAACTGCATGGGAAATACTTCAGAGAATCAACAGCTGGGATTTCATCTAACTAAGAAGCTTTTTCATGTCAAAAAAAAAATCACCAACAAAATGAAATGACAACCCAGAGAGCAGGAAAAATTTTTAGCCACCTGTCCCTCAGACAAAGGACTTCTTTCTAAAACATATAAAGAGCTCATAGAAATCAGACTCCCAAAATTGCAAGACCCAATCCAAAAATGGGCACCTCTCAAATAAAGAAATACAAATGGCAAATAAATACATGAAAAAATGTTCGACATCATTGGTCATTCAAGCGATGCAAATCAGAATAACACTGAGATTCCATCTCAGTCCAGAAAGAATGGCTATCACAAAAAACATCATCCAACAATGAATGCTGGAGGGGTTGTGGAGAAAAAGGAACCCTTCTCTACTGTTGGTGGAAGTGCAAACTGATGCAACTACTATGAAAATCAGTATGGAGATTCCTCAAAAAACTGGGATTAGCGGTCTCATTTGACCCAGCTATTCCCCTTCTGGGAATCCTACCAAAAGAATTAAAAACATTACACCCCAGTGACATATATGCACCCATGTTTATATCAACATAATTTGTAATAGCTACATCTTGTAAACAACCAAAATGCCTATCAATTGAGGAATCGATAAAAAAGATGTATTTTCATACAATGAAGTACTAGTCAGTTATAAAGAAGTATAAATTTGAGACCTTTATGGATAGATGGATGCAACTTGAGACTATAATCACAAGTGAAATAAATCAGATTTGTATGTGTAAACATCACATTGTCTCCCTTATGTAAGAAACTGATAGAGTAAGTAAGATCCAAAATGCACAATAGATACTCCCAAATGGGAAGAAACTATTCAAAAAGAAAGAGAAACTGGGATTGGGGAAAATGAGAAAAGAAAAAATAAATATAAATATATTAATATATCATATTTATCATAAGTTAACCATCATATATAAATATATATGATCATTATATCATATATAATATATACATATATATGATAGTTAAGATACTTATACCACTAATTTCTATTAGTTCATTGCAAAGAAAGGTTTGTGCTTATATTTTTTGAACAATTTTTCATGCTTATTTCTTATAATCTGAGCACCTATTTTGAAGACAACAATACACAATATATGAGTCATGATTACTCTCCTACTATTTGTTTTGAAATTTTGTGCCATTGTTTTTGTTTTTTTCTCTATAAAATAAAAAAGAGGAAAATAATGAAATAAAATTGATCCTTCTTTATCAAATATAAAGCAGCCATTATTGGTCTTTGCAAATTATATAAATGGAAATATTGTACATAAGTTCTTAATCATTTTAAAATTTATTTTGAAACTAATCTTAAGACAAGTTTTTATATAGTATTTAATAAATACTTATTGAATACATTCAGCATGTCAGAATCTTTACCACTTCCTTTCCCTTCCTCTAAGGATCAATCTTCTAGTTTAGGATCACAGAGAATAAGCAAAATTTAAATAAAATATATTCTATGCTAGATATAGACGCATGATAAAGAGACATTTAAGACAAAGAAACTGTTTCAGCAAAGGAAGTATTACAGGACGTAAAAGGAAGTAAATATGGATAGAGTGGCAAGGGAAGAACTCACTGAGCAGGGGACATTTCCCACAGGGGAATGAAGCAGTGAACCAAAAATGTATCTGTGAGAATATTCCCAGGAGACTAAACTGAAAGTGCAAAGGCCCTATAGAATGTCTAAGACTTCTATATAAGGAAGATTAATTACTTGTTTTAGTCACTCAAATCTTGTATTTTGACTGCGTGAGAGTGTGCTTGTCTTGCATACCGGAGGCCCTGTATTCAATTCCTAACCACACACACACACACACACACACACACACACACACTGTCTTGTGTTCTGGAACCTATGCTAAGTGTACATTTACTTTGTATTGCTATTCGAGACATTGTCAATTTTGGCAGCATTACAAATTTTATTGCTAAGGAATAATAATATGGGTGATAAAAGCTTCCTAAAATTAACTTTCCAAAATCAAATATAATCTTACTTTCCAAAAGTACTAACTGAAATCTCCAGAGAAGGTCTTTTAAAAAGTATTCACATGAGGTCATAATTTATGATACCCTCTCTGTTGTACACTTGTTTGGCAACTTCTTAGCCCACAGCTTCCTCATCAAGGAAATAAGAAAGGTGGGTAGATCCAGGAATCTTAAACTTATGCTTAATTAGATGAATACAGTATTGTAGTTTGAATAACTTCCGACTCAGCATGTACTCTTTCACTTATCTCTTTACTTTACCACATCATAACTTAACTTCTACCTACATCATTTCACTCTTTAATTAACTGCTCAATACCTGACCAAAGACCTTCGTGGACCTTCTCAGCTATATAGCAGCATGATGCTATGACTACATGTTTATTTAAACTTTCTTATGACTCAGGAGACTGATCAGGTTGCACTGTCACATGAACCATCACAACCTCCACACACGTGGATGAACTTAGTCAAATATATGTGAAAAAGGCAAATGATCTCCAATTACCTCCTTGTGAAAAGGTAGAGGTTATTATATCTGGGGAGAAACATACTCAGCACAGTTTGTGAGCACCTGCCTTTAATGCAGCAAAGGCAGGTAAGATGGATGGGAGAGTTCCTGGATTAAAAGTACAATTACTTGGACACCCCATAGAACTCACTTTCTTTCCTACAGAAATCTACACCTTAATCCTTAACTATAATTTAGATAAGTGAATAATGCATGCCTGTAATCTCATCTCCCTGTGAGGCTAATGCAGGAGGATCACAAGTCTGCAGCATGCTTGGGCAATTTAGTAAGATTCAGTCTCAAAACAAAGTAAAATAGGGCTGTGGATGTGACTCAGTGAAAAGGTCCTGGGTTCATTTCTAGTACCAAAGGTGGGCGGGGAGAGGGGGGAGATATACTATTTCCAGTAGATGTCAAACTCTTTGACAGCAGGACCTATTTCTTAGTTGTCTTTATTCCATATTAACACAACATACAACACACATAAAATTCAGACACACTATATGCTTTGAAGGGTGGACTTATGGTAATAATGTTCTCTCTCACCTTTCTGTCACTATTTTCTGGTCCTTTGTATGATTACACTGTTGCTTTTAGGCTTTAAAATGCCATCTACTGTCCACGACAATTTATTGTCTGACAGGCATCACTTTTCTCCTTCTTTTGCCCATCCTTACTTGGTAATTACCTAGATACCTGCAATTCAAAAATCCAAAATTCTGTGCATCCCTGTCTGTTTGCCTCTTTGTCTGTCTCTTTCCTTCTACCCAATTTATATATATATATATATATATATATATATATATATATATATACATACATATAGCTAAGGCAGGTAAGATGGATGGGAGAGTTCCTGGATTAAAAGTACAATTACTTGGACACCCCATAGAACTCATTTTTTTCCTACAAAAATCTCCACCTTAATCCTTAACTATAATTTAGGTAACTGGATAATGCATGCCTTTATATATATATGTATATATTTTCTCTGATATATATTAATATACATATATATGCATTTCTCTAATATATATTAATATACATGCATTTTATTATATATATTAATATATGCACATATATAGATTTTTCTCATAAGTCCCTAAAACTGTTAATTGCAAAAAGTACATTTTATTCTATGTAGTAAAGCCAGCATGTAGGACTGTCCTTGATACAGAGCAAGCATTAAAAATGTATTACTAAATAAACGTTATAGAAAGAAGACATCCTAAAATATAGCTGGCCAAAAAAAGGTGTAAGAGAATCATGCAACTAAAAAGACAAAATTATATAATAAAAAAACTTGAAGTGAAATTTAAAAAGTCATTTGAAACTAGTATTACAAAAGAATTACTAAAAGCTTAAACTGAAGAATTCGTATTAAGTCATAATCTTTTTTTTTTGTGGCACCGGGGATCAAACTCACAACCTCATGCTTGCCAGGCAAGCACTTAGGCCGCTAAGCTAAATCCCCAGCCCCTTAAGTCATAATCTTTAATAGTAAGATTTGCTTCCTATGACTGGTCCATGTAGGTCAGAAATAATGACATTAGTCCAAGAAAATACTTTCCTTAAAGCAGTAAAAAACATTGAAAATATAAACTCATGGTTATTGAGGAATACTGAAACATGGCATAGTATCAGATGACCACAAAATACATTAGCTATTACTACTTGAGGACAGGTTGATTTCTAAGGTTACAAATGTTACCTAGAAATAGTCATTTTTGTATAGAATGTAAGGAAAGTATTGAAAATGATAAAAGCAGTGTTCATTTTCATGAAATTTTCACAAAATATGCATGAAATTTTCACAAAATATGCATTAAAAATGATAAAAGCAGTGTTCATTTTCATGAAATTTTCACAAAATATGCATTCTCCTTAAAATATTTACAGTTAGAGACAATCTAGTTTTAAGATTATTTAACCTCAGTGATGAAATTCTAAACTCCTAAATTTCTAAATTTAGACTTCTAAATTCTTCTGGAAAAACATATCTTCCTTGGGGTTATTAAATCTATTAACCTTGAAAAGGGAAGGTTAAAAAGATTTGTTTGTACTACAGTCTCACAGCATGAAAAAGAACTGGCAGAAGCCTGAGTCAATTGCTGGTAGGGTTCAAGAAAAGACTTGTACATGCAGATGAACAGCTCTGTTCTTGCTAAAAGTTGGCAGAGAAATACACTTCAGGTGACAGTACTGTAATTCATTAAACTCTCCCCTACCCTTTCACAAAAAGACCAAAACCCCACAGGAAATATGAGCACTGACATTTTCTACCCAGGATCAAAACCTGGCTATTTTGCTGGAAATTGAAAACAATATAGTGAAAATAGTAAATGTACAGTGAGGTGTTGAAAGAAATAGGCTGTTGGACTGGTCAGTAGTACAATCCGTCATTTCTATTTTAACTTCTGATAAATTGAAAGGTAAAAATATGTGTTTGAATTGGCAGACTTCCACGCAAATATAATGAAAATCAAATAAATGTTGAAAAATCCATCTGCATTAACTTATAGATTATATCCCAAAGATTTATGCTACACTGTGCCATTAATAGCAAATTTGATTATACATTTCTGGCTGATTTCTAGGAAGTTAAAAGCTAGCTTAAGGGCCATCCAGAAGGCATGGTTTCTTTGGTTTCTACAAAATGTTAAAGCTTCTTTGTCATTCTCTAGTCAGACATGAACTCAGCTGCACAAGCCAAACATAAAGATTTTATGGGCCAATCTATCATATGAATTCGTGAACAAGAATACAAGCCTACTCATGCAGACACTAAGAGTGATTTCCATTTTTATGAATGAAAAAGAACCATGCATAAACATCCTTTATTTAAAGTTTTAAATGAAGAAAGATGCAAAACAAAATGGGAGCATTTTGTTTTATATGTCAATATCTTGTAAGAGGAGCAAAATAAGGAATCTGGCTCACATGATTCCCAAGACAGCAGTATCTCCTTTGCATTAAGTACATAAACAAGATTTATGGCCACGACCTAATCTTAGATGCCCAAATGTACAGCAGGAACAGCTTTCTGGAAAACTTAATTTAAAATTATGGTGTTAACAAAGCACTTTAGGAAGCAGATATCTTTCCCAGCATACATAGACAAATGCATCTAAGAGACTTGGCCATAGAAAGGAGGTACAGTTATTTGCATAAAATTGTAGAATACATTTCAGTGATAATTCAAAGCCACAAGTTTCACTTTTTATCTCTACAACCTTGATAATTATGAATTTCCAAACACATGCCTAATCAATAAAAGATATTTGATACCAGATAGTCATAGATTTAGGATTTGTAAACTATAAAGAAAAATAAATTTGTTAATTCCTTTTCTGTATTTTATAAGTAGTTTTCTTCCTCACATAATACTAACTAAGCACACTGTAGAAGAGAAAAGGTTTGAAGAGGTATGCCTAATATACTTTCTTCACTGAATGAGAAAAAGGGGGCTGTGATGCTGCTAATCCACTGGTAATCGCAGGGAAATTTCCCTCAATGCACTATTTTTTCACCTTGAAGATAAGGAAAAAATTTCTCCAGTAAATAAAACATATAATGACATGTGTCAAATCAACAGTTTCTCTAAAGCAGCCCCAAAAACCCATAAAACAGAATTCTTGGAAACAAAAAAGAACATCCTGCAGAACAAAACATCGAGTTAAGGAAATATGATCCACTTATTGCTGAGTTTTAACAAGTGAATGATATAGAAAAAGTAAAAATGTAGTAACAAATGCTTTTCAAATAATTTAAAAATTAGTTTGGGTTGTCCTAAAATTAAGAAACTAGAACTTGGATATAGGTAACTTATTTAAGAGCTGAAAAACAGGAGGTATAGTGAAGAAACATGGAGACTAGACAGAGAAGAAAAAGCCCAAAATAGTGTTACTGAGTTGGTTAGTGATCTGGGTGATCAAAGATCTGTTATACTAGGGACTTTGAAAGAAGTATTGTAGCATATGATTTAAAAGGATATTAAGTTGGTACATTTATTCACAAAATCCGATTATGTCTCCCATTAGTTTGAGGGTTGCTGCAGGTGGCAGTACTCCCTTACCCTTGCTGGTTTCCTTGACATAGAGCTTAGTAAATTCCTTTGGTTTCAGAAATAGGTCCTGGGCAGAACAGTAGAAAAATACACATCTAGAGCTTATGGCAAAACGCTAACACTGTTCCTAGAACTGCTTGGAAACACTAGGATTGGAGGTGGCTAAACAGCATTGATGGGGTATAGAAGGCTGCACCTTAGACATCATGTTATCAACAGAAGGTTTGACACTATTTTGAATCAGCTTCCAAGATAGAGATTTGTCAGACTTCAAAAACCTAATATTTTTGTATTCTAAAACATCCTTATTTCAAAATTTAAAGAAAAATCTGAAAAGAAATCTAGTTTATAAAAATAATTCACATGCCCATATAAGTAATCTGATTTACAAGTAACATATTTTTGTATGTTAATATATATATAAGCTTTCATTTTAGCCTTAATGAGTTAATGCTAAAACTAGGCAAAATGATAAATTTAAACTTTAAAAAAGTCATTGATGATAAAATAGAAAAAGTATTTATGATGACTAATTTTCAAATTGTTTTCACTACAAAATAACTTAAATTGAAAAATGTAATTGGATCAGTTCTGTGTTTTTTATCTCAATAAAGAACAACCTGGCTTGGATTAATTTCAC
Organism: Cuniculus paca; assembly: GCA_004365215.1. Lineage (NCBI taxonomy): Eukaryota > Metazoa > Chordata > Mammalia > Rodentia > Cuniculidae > Cuniculus > Cuniculus paca. The sequence continues at coordinate 10,366 of RJWT010011892.1, forward strand.
ATTTTCAGCTGGTTGTTATGGCATCATGAACAAACTGTGCTAATTGTACTTTTAAAAATTTCATATATCATAATGGTTAAAATTGCTCAGGCTTTAGGATAAATGTCTGTATTTGAATTCCCACTCTATGACTTGCACATTCTGTAATTATATGTGCATTCACATACAATCATACTACACACAATATAGGAGAAAAAAGAGAATACAACCATGTAAAATATACACTCACTATTTTGTAAAATGGTGCTGTCTTGGTTACTTTTTTTTCATTGTTGAGACAAACACCTGACGCCCAAAGTGAAGGAAGGAGAGGTTTATTTAGCTTACAGTTTCTGGGGATTTTAGTCCATAATCAGCTGGCTCCAAGGCAGGGTGGCATGGCACTGGGGCAACACTTCAAGGTGGCAGCCAGTGCAAAAAGGGGCAGCCGTTCATGGCAGCTGCAAGCGACAAGAGCAAACCGCGCCAAAGAGAGAGAAAACACGCCCCCATTCCGACCTTAGATTGTATGTCGGCTCCACCCCTGGGCGGGTGCAGGACTCACACCGCCAATCCCAGAGCTAGACAACCAGTCAATCATAAATGTTAGATTCAGCCGCTTCCATGACTACACTAGGCTTGGGGGGCCATCTATATACAAACTGTAACAGGTGCCAAAGATTTCCAGATGGAAAGTGGAATTTCATTTTGGTACTTTTCTCCTGTTATGGTAAAGATGTTATTCTCACTAGTGTTCATAGCAGATTAGCAGGTACTCATAAACACCTTGTGTGATGATACAAAATGCTAAGAAAAAATGTTAGTGACCAACATAAGAAATGATGAATCATGAAACTGGAAAAAGCTTAGAGGTAAGTGAAATTTACATTTATTCAAAAGTAAACATGAAGGAAAAGTGAGAAGTTTGTCTATTAAGGGAAAATACAGTATTTGAGAATTGCAAACAAGTTGATATTGGTGACACGTGATCAAAGATCAATGTAAAATGATGCAATCAGAAAAAAGGGTAAAAACATATTAGAATACAATAGAATTTGGCAAGAAGTGACAAAAATATCACATCACTATTAAAGACAGAAAGAAACAAAGGTAAAGGCATCAATCAAAATTCCATCAGAAAAAAAGTTGAACAGAGGAAGGTAAACATTAAAAAGTCATTGGCTGGCACCATTAATAAATGAACCTAATTATATTCATTAACATATAAAGTAATAACATTGTGAAAGGTAGGTGTCTTGGTTACTTTTCTCTCATTGCTCAGAGAAAATACCTAACACCCAAAATGAAGGAAGAAAGGTTTATCTCTTACAGGTTTTGGATGTTTCAGTCCATACTCAGCTGGCTCCAGGGCAAGACGGCTTGGCTGAGGGGCATCTGTTCATGGCAGCCCACAAGCAACAAAAGTGAAAAGGCAAAAGAGGGGGAAAAAATACGCCTTCTTCCCTCCCTTATATTGTATGCTGGCTCTGCCCCTGGGTGGGTGTAGCATTCACACCACCAATCCCAGCACAAGACAATAAACCAATCATAAACGCTAGATTCAGCCACCTCCATGACTACATGAGGCTTGGGGGGCCACCTAGACAGAAACCATAACATTGCATCCCTGGCCTCCCAAAGACTTATGTACATCCTTTATGCAAATGACATTTACTCCATCTCCAACAGTAGCCCAAGTCCTAACAGTTTTGGTATTGCTGAGGAGCCCAAGTCCCAAGTCTCCACTGAGATCTAAGGCAAACACTTAACTGCAAGCCCCTGTACCAATGAAAACAAAGTTAAACACTTCCAACATACAATGGCATAAGATGAACATTACTATTTCAAAGGGTGTACAAACAGGATACAAAGGATTGGAACTAAAGGAAGTCCAAACCTGGGGGCAAACATTACATCCTGGTGTTCCATGCTCAGCATCTGAAGCAATCTGGTTGCAAGCTCCAAAAGGCTTGAGAGACTCCAACCCCAAGGCATTCCAGAGGTTTTATCTTGCACAGCTTCTCTCTTAAGCCCACTCTGCTCAATCCTTGCAGCTTTCCTTAGACAATTCACGCTCCTAGCTTTTTCAAACTTCTGAGTTCTCCACTGCACCTTTGGCTTCACACTCACAGTTTCACACACTGTTCTCTCAGGGGCACATTGCCTGGCCTCCCAGACCCTGTGAAATTGGGGTGAAAGCCTTTTTAACCTCAGAACTCATGCATTCTCCATGTACCTAAAACCAGTGCCATGTGGATGATGCCAAGGTCTGCTACCAGCTGGAGCAGTAGCCAAGCTTCCTCTCTCTTGGCTGTAGAGGTCGAGTGCCTGGATCACTGAGCACTCTGAACTTGATTGTGAATAACAGATTCTCTTATGTCACCAACATTCTGGAACCTGGTGTGGCCACAGCCATTTTGAAGCCTCCTGTGGCCTCTGCTGCCACTCTGGAACCTGGTGTGGCTGCTGCCATTTTGGAACCTGGTGTGGCCTCTGCTGCCATTCTGGAGCATGGTACTCTGCAGTTTTCTTCTCTGAGCAAAATCTTTCACTTTTGCAGTATTGAGACTGCAAAGGGTGGAGACCTGCTACTTCTTGAGGTGTCCCCAGACCATCTTTATTTCTCTGTTCCTTCTCAGCAATCATGGTCCAGCTCTATCTTTGTAGTCCACAGCTTTCTGGTCAAACTCACAACATTTTGAATCACCTGCTGGGCTCTTTGTTCTTGATTCACAACATAAATCTGCCTAAAAGCACCCAACAATAGCCATGCCACCGCCTCAACATTTGACTGCTTTGAAATTTCTTTTGCCAGATTAATCAGTCCACCACCTTTAATCTCAGTCTCATGCAAAGTCTATGGACATGAGCAAAATGCAGACAAACTTTCTGCCAAGCCATAACACACATGGTGTGGAGTCCAACAACCAATGCAGTCCTTCTTCCAGGTAGAAACCTCCTGAACCTGGTCTTTACCAGCAGGCTTTCTTTCAACCTGCCAATCTCCTGAACTCTGATCAGAATCTCCCCTACTGAGCAACCTATGCTGTTCCAGGTCTAAGCATTCAGTAGACATCTCTAAAGTTTTCCAAACTCTTCCCACAAGCCATTCCCAAAGGCTCTTGAACCACATGGTCAGGTACAGTCACAGCAATGACCCCATTCGACAGGTACCAAGTTCTGTATTCGTCAGGGTTTTACTAGACAAAACAGATATAACATGAGATATACAAATGTATAAGAAATTATAAGGTTGGCTTACAATTGTCAGCCACAAAGTCGAATGAGGAAGCGTGGAGAGGGTGTCTGCACACTGGAGGCCGAAGGATTCAATCCAAGGTCTGGAGTTCACCCCAGTATCCTGTGCAAGTCCACCCCAGCAGGCAGATGGGTCTGCAACAGAAAGCTGAAGGGTCTATGCTGGAAGGCGGAAGAGTCTACACTAGAATCCAGGAGACAACATCCAAGCCAAAGGCAAAGACTGGAGCTCCTCCAAAGAATAGAATTCATTCATCCTTCCTCCTTCCCTTTTATACCATCCAGGTGATGGGCCACCCTAGAGTGGGTTTTTTACATGCTAGGGTGTAGAATTGCTAAGCCAATTTAATTAAGCTTCTAAATGTCTCAAGTTGACACAATCAATCAACCACTATAGTAGGACAATGTAAAATAAGTGAAGAAATGTAAATCATATCTACATTTATATTGAATCTATGGCAAATTTGTTATTGCACATTGGTGTAATAGATCTAAACTACCATAATGATCTAATAGGCATCAAACAGGTCAGAGATATCCATTTTTAATCCTTTAAAATCATCTAATTTTGCATTAGATGTAGAATAGGGAAGGATTTTAAATTGGTAGTTTGCTAATCTTGGTTCTAAAATACACATTATTTTAAAGATGAACACTGTCTAATGTTACCTTAAAGAGTAACTCATCAATTCACAGTCCATAAAGTGTTTAAATTTCTTAAAATGTTTCATTTAAAATAGGTAGACAGACATAAAATGTAACTTGAGAGTAAATGTTACAATACCAAAATAAAAGCATTTTCTTAGTTTTTCTAAATGGGTTTTAAACTGGGTTTTTATGTAAAAAATTAGTACTATTTTTACATTGGATTCCATAATATGACCCACGAAAATGTAGAATGATTTCCTGTAAAAGTAGTCAATAAAATGAAGATTATAGAAGTTAAAATTATTTTTTTTCTGCCTTAACTTTATTTATTTTTTATTTTAAAAAGAATAAAACAAAACAAAACAAAACAGAGTTAAACACAACAAAGGATTTCAGAACAGAACACTGCAAGCAATAAAGGTCTTCAAAACAACAATAGATTAACAATGGCTACTCTATTGTCTCTTGTTTTCTTCAAAATGGTTGTTCATACATTCACACACAATAAACTCAAACAAAACAAAAGTTAAAATTATTAATTCATGCTCATCAGGTCTTTCAGGAAGTAAAAGAAGGCATGGGTTACCTGGTCTCCTTCCTCAGATACAGTCAAATGCGAACCTAATCTAGTATTCTACCACTCACCTTTATAGTTACAGAATCACCTCAAGACTAATCTTTCATCTCTACTTTCACTAACAATTCCTTATTCTCACCACAATTAGTTTTTTTAACATTTTTTATTAGCACATGCTTGTAATACATAATGATTACATTCATTGTGGGAACATGATATATGTACATAACACATCTTAATTCTACTTCCCCTTATAACCCTGATTATGTAGAAGTAAATCTGGGTTCACAGTATTTCATGTGTATAAACTTCAGTAAATATAGGGAACACTTTTCTTTTTTAAAATGTACTCTGAAAACTACAGTCACACCTAAAAAGTAAGATTACTTAATGTACTCCCAAATTGAATGAAATATAACAATGTCACACAGTACAATAAATGACTAAAGAACAACTCAATCTGGATATGTGCCTTAATTATTAAAACAAATTTAGTAATTGACTTATTTTCATAAGACTTATCACATAAAGTTCTTAAATATCCAGGGTTTTGATTTAAAATCTTTATTAAGCAAGTTAGAAGAATTTTGATGCTGATTCTATAATTCACCAATTACTGTAAGATTCTGTAATTCACCACTGTTTTCACTTTTTCTGTGAATAAACCACCCTAACTTTCCATACTACAAATGCACATGAATCAAAAAGGGGTGATGCTGCTTCCATGCATACCACACAAAGTCCATATCTTTCTAGTGATATAACTGTTTCGCTTCCTATTATATGCTATGTCCTGTTCCAGTAACTATTTTATTTATTATAGTGAATACATAGGACTCTAGACTACTTTAAAAGATAATTCACAGTCAAATCATTTATCCTTTGACAAACTTAAAGGGTAACTCAGTTCAACTTAATTCAATAAATATTTATTGAGTGCCTACTAAATGCTATATTCTATGATATTATTTATATTGTAGATGTTAGCAGTCAATAAGAAAGAAATGATGTCTCCCTTTATCAAACATCATTTAGTCTAGGAAGAAAATGATAAAAGCATAACAAAGGAAGTCTCAATTAAGTCTAAAATCAGAAATGTGATATTTAAAAGAATATCAAACAATATTTGTATCATATATGGAAAATATGATTTTGCTAAGGGAAAAAATGAGGACAGGCAGGGAGTTCGTATATAGAATTCTACACAACTAATATTAGTGGGACTAAAGAAATTTACCTAGGTTTTCTAAATAGTTCTACATTCCCCTTCATGTTCAATAACAGTTGTGTTTAAGTCAGGTTAAACAACTTGTAATGAAATCTGAAGTAATTAAGATAAGTTTGAAACATCTAGTCTATGATTTATTATGTCTTTCTTTTTCAAAAGTTTATGATTACTTCAGATGATAAAGAGACCAGTTTGGAAAGAAAACAGATTTGTAGGATGTACTTTAAATTCAAAGAGGGAATGTAAGTTGCTGATCCTAAATCCATTTAAATGTGTTTTGTCTTTAGAAAAATAGTTTTTCTAAGCTGAAAGCCCCATTGTATGCAATGGAATTGACCCTTAGCTTATAATTAGCTTTGGGTCAAAAGTCTAAACTGGAAATTCAAAATATACCTATATATTTGACCTGACTAAGGAAAGTCTCCTGTTAAGTGTAAGCTGTACATTTCAAATTTCTTAGAAAAGACTTAATTACTGTCCCATATTCTTTGATAAGGTAGAGGACTTAAACAGAGCTTACAAAAATGCTTCAATATATTCCTTCATTAGATATTCATTTAGGCAAATGCATGACTAAATGATAGCTGTTGAACTGGTTTGACAAAAAGAATAAAATAATAGATAATATAATACAGCATATAATAGTTCCTACATGTCATCTAAGCACCACATTAGAAACAAAGTTAAAAAACACACTACTGGCATCTATATCTCTGTTCTGAACTTACTTCAGTCACAATAAAGATGGAGACACTTAATTTATATGCTATTTTACAGTTAAAGAATGTGAAAAATATCAGTAGTACTAGCTGCAAAACTAATGACAAAGAATTACTTTTAAAATAGAGAAGAATAATATTTCTAAAATTATTGTACTCCTTTGCCTTTGGTAAACTGCTTGAGAGCCATTTTTAATAAGAAAATGTGTTGCATGATTGAGTATGAAAAAACATGTAAAACAAGACAAAACATAGAACTAACCAAAGATGTTAAAATACAGGAAAAAAATCAGTAAAACACAGTATTATCATCCTTATTTTTTAGATGAGAAAACTGTGACAATACATAGTAGAAAATGTGCCCTGGGGCCAGGGATTTAGTTTAGTGGCTTAAGTGTCTGCCTTGCAAGCTCGAGGTCATGAGTTCAATCCTTGGTTAAAAAAAAAAAAAAAGAGAAAAAGAAAATATGCCCAAAGTCATTCAACCTGAAAATGGAAGGTAGTCTTATACATTTTCTATTTCATAATAGACACAGACAAAACTTATTGGAAATTGACATTGTATGTATAAATCTTACTAAACTCAGCACTAATTGTAAAACAAATCTAAGGAGATTTGTTATACATTTTTAATTTATATAATTATAACCTGGAAATGATGATGGCTCTATTTTATTTACATATTTCCCTAAGTTATTTATTTTCCATTTTCTGCTAATTTTTATTTTCTGCCGGATTTATATAGTGGTTTTTTCAGTTATCTTTATCTTGTTCCTAAACTCAAAAGAAAGCTTTCATCATTTCACAATGTAGCATTGTCATATAAAGTAGATAATCATGTGTTTTCATCTTTGTTATTCTATTAATATGGTGAATTCATCCCAGTTTTCAGATGATATACCAGTCTTGCATTCCTGGAATAATTCAACTTGGTTGTGACAGATTATTCATTTTTTGTCATTGAATTCAATTAAATAAATTCTTGCTAAGGATTTAAAATCTATGTAATGATAGAAACTAATATAAAATTTTCCTATTTTTCTTCTGTCATAGTCAGAACTTGTAATTTTGAAGTATAGCTTAAAATTAGAAACAGGTGAAAAGGGTAAATATAGATTGGACATGTTTATATAACATGTTTATAGTCTTAACCCATTAAGTCAATCTGTTCTAGGAGAATCTGAGAGAAGAAACATATGTAATGAAAAAATCTTGGACCAAAACTGACAGATAGACATACAAAACTCATAATCCACAAGACAATAAAAGTACAATTTAGGAGTTCATATTTTTATATGATAGAAACCCTTAACATACCTATTGGACAAAAATCTATATATTTTAATAAACAACTTCACAGAATCTAATGCTATAATCTGTAAACGGTAAGTGAAATAAAAGTTCATCTCTTAGAAAATGAAACACTGATTAGGGAGGTCTGTTCAACACTATATGTTGGTTAAGCATAACTGTCAAATTAACTACATTAGGAGACTCCTAAAGAAATTACTGAATACTATGTATACTATACTCATGGGTGGATTGACCCACTGATGTTCATAGCTGAAAGCATTGTTAAGGAGATCAAGCCCAGTTGGAGGTGGGCTGCTGGAGATATGCCTTTGGAAAGTTTATCTCTCACAGGCACTCTTGTGTGCAGCATTCCTCTGCAACACCCTTCCATCATAATGTTCCTGTTTTGAAGACTACTCTTGATCATGGACTGAACCCTCTGAAACTGTGATACAAATTAAACCTCTCTTCCCATAAGTTTTGGCTGCCATATGTTATGACCCAACAATGGGAAGAAATACAATAACACTGAAAGGACATGTAGTCAGCCTTTCCAAAACATTTCCAGAAGAAACATCAGTCATAGTTAACCAAAAGTAGGTTATACAGACCTCATAAAATGAATCTTTTTCATTCTCTGGAAAAGCTTCTTTAAAATGAGCAATTGCTCTTTAAATCCTCCATAACATTTATAAGTGACGTCTAGGCCTGGAAGTGTGTGAAGGTTTATTCATTTATTTATTCATTTATTTTTTGTACCGGGAATCAAACTCACAACATCATGCTTGCTAGGCAGCCACTGTACTGCTGAGCTATCTCCCCAGCCCTATATATGAGGGGTTTTAGAAGCAGATTTACTTAATAAATACAGGTTATTCATGATACCATTTTGTTTTCTGATGACAAGTGACTTTAGACATTTTCCAATTTCACCTACGTTTTTCAGTTTATTGACATAGAATAGTTGGGAATGCTACCGTCAGAAGGTACCATAAAGATGTCTTGTTTTAAAAATATCTAGTGCTGACGATTTGTGACATTTTATCATCTCAGTCTATATTGTCAGAGTTCAATCAAGTTTAATCACTTCCAAGATTGATTTCCTTAACCTCTATATTGTAAGCTTTTATTTTATTTGAATTTTAAAATTATTTGCTTGTTTCTTTGGGTTAAATTGCTATTTTTTATTAACAATAATATCAAAGTTTATTGAAGGTGTCACATATGACAGGGTTTTCCTTTTTATGACTAAATAATATTAAATTCTATAGACTTACCTTATTTTCATAAACCATTCTTCCACTGAAAGACTTAGGTTACTTCCACATCTTGGCTATTGTGGATACTGCAACAAGCATGGAGAATAAATATCTATTAGATATTCTTATTTCAATTCTTTTGGATTAAAACTCAAAAGTAGAATCTCTGGATCATATGATAATCTTATTTTTAAATTTTGATGAATCTCTATACTATTTTCCATAATGACTGCACTATTCTATGCAGTTATTATGGCAAATGACCTGGCAAATACTGTTCCCTAAGCATTAAAAGTAGAATATCACACCAAATGACCCAGGCAGGAAGCCAGAGATAAGATACTGGGCTTACTTTACCACTGCTTCCTTTAAATGGATTATTGAGGTAGTTAGTTACAAATTTAAAGTGGCCATGCTCTATTACTTTATGTGTATTACTAGTTGCCTTGTTATTTTTCTCTGCCTTGCCCTTCCTGCATGCCTCACACAACTCTAAAATAAAAGATCACCTCTTGACTCATATTTGGACTTCTTTCCTATTCTGAAGATGTACTGAATTTTTGTCTTCCATCAAAAGAACCAGGAGCTAGCCCAAAGTGGTTTTTCCACTGAGTGCTTAATAGAACACAAGCTCATGCTGCCTATACTACAGAAATTGTCAGATTGGCATAAACTGGACATGGATCAGCCAGAAGCAAGAAGGGAAAATGCCAGTACAAAAAATTTTTCTGTGTGAGGAAGCTCATGTTCACAGATTCAACAACTAGACATTAGGCTGCCCACCAGGTTAAAGGAAGTAAGGCGAACTATAAAGCACCCAACTCCATCTCCTTTCACTTTCTATTAGGAAAGTATGAACAGCTTTGAAAACTCAATTCAAGTGAGTTCTTAAAAAAAAGGTCTAGATACATTTTCCTCATTTTCACCAACACTTTTTATGAACCTTTTTTATAGTAGTCATCCTACTGGATCTGAAGTAACAGTTCATGGTGGCTTTAATTTGAATTTTCTTCTTTTAGATGTTTTTTGGGCATCTGTCCATCATCTTTGCAGAAATTTCTATTCAAATCCTTTCTGCAATTTTGAATCAAATTATTTGATGTGTGTGCATATGTGTTCAGCTGCAGGAGTTTATTTTTATGAAATATTGATATTAACTCCTTTAAAAATGTATGGTTTGTAAATATTTTCTGAAGGTTTCTTTTCACTGTTGCTTTCCTTTGCTGCACTGAAGCTTTAAAGTTGTAGTGTGGTTCATGTTTTTGCTTTTATTACCTGTGCTTTTAGTGTCATATTCAAGAAATCATACCCAAATTCAATGTAATGAAGATTTCCCCCTTTGTTTCCAATTAGATGAAAAACGTTGGTAGTTTCACGTCTTAAATTTCAGTATTTAATAAACTTTAAGTAACTTTTATATATGGTATAAGACAGGAACCCAAATTCATTCTTTTGTATGTAGATATCCAGTTTTCCAACATTTTTATAAACAGACTGTTCTTCCATATTGTGTCTTGGTATCCATCTCAAAGATCATTTCATGGGTTTATTTGTGGATACTATATTTTGTTCCATTGGTCTACATGTCAGAAATAAATGCATAAAGGACTGACTTAGAGCTTATGCACTAAGTTATATCCTCAGTCCATTTTTTAAATTAATTAATTAATTTATTTTGAGAATCTCCCTAAGTTGCTAACTTGGGCTTTGAACCTCAGTCCATTCATTTAATTAATTAATTAATTTAACTTGCTCAGGCTGAGTGCAAATTTGCAATCCTCCTGTGTCAATTTCCCTTCTCATTTTTGTTTTCTTTAATTTCTGTCTGCAGTGTCTTATAGTTCTCAATATACAAAACTTTTATCATCTTGGTTTAAGTTCATCTCTAAGCATTCTACTTTTGATGTTATCACAAATGTGATTGTTTTTATTAACTTCCTTTTTAGATTGCTTATTGTTAATACTCAGAATTATATAGAAATGGAACTCACTTTTGTGTATGAATTTTATATAGTATGACTTCGCTGAATTTATTTTAATAATGTCTGTGTCGGTGTAATTTTTCAGGTTTTCTACATATAAGGTCATGTCATCTGTGAACAGAAAGAATTTTATTTCTTCCTTTATGATTCAGATGCCTTTTAATTTTTCTTGACTTCTTACTGTAGACTTCCAGTAACCATAAATAGAAATGTTGAAAAAGAACATACCTGCCTTGTTCCTGATCATAGAAGGAAAACTTACAGATTTTCACTATTGACTTTAATGATGACCTTTGTGGCCCTGTGGTGGATTTCCTTTTATTCCTAGTTTGTTTTGTGTTTTTGTTATGGAAGCTGTTGAATTATGTCAAATGCTTTTTGGCATGATTTGAGATGATTATGTGAGTTTTGATGTTGATTCTGTTAATGTTGTATATTTTTCAATTGATTTTCCTATGTTGAACCATCACTTCATTCCAGGAAGTAATCATATTTGATCATCATATATAACTCTTTTCATACATTATTGAATTCAGTGTACTATTACTATGCTGAGCATTTTTGCATCAATATTAATGAGAGATGTTGATTAGTAGTTTTTGTTTCTTATAGCATCTTTGCCTGATTTTGGTATCAGGGTAATACTGTCCTACTAAATAGAGTTTGGAAGTGTTTACTCTTCAATTTTTTTGAAAAAGCTTCAGAAAGATTGGTGGCATTCATTTTATTTTTTTCATAATTTTTATCTTAAAGAGAAAAAAACTAAGCAAAATAAAACATATTACAGCCTATGAAAACAAAACAGTGTAAGTGATACAGGATTCCAAAACAAGATAATAGGAAATCAACAATAGCTACCATAATGCAGATCAAACAAAAGAGCATTACAGGCCTTCAAGTTGGACAACAAGAAACCAACAATGGCTACCGTAGTGTCACATTTTTCAAAAAAGCTGTTCCTGTCTTCTCACATATTGCAATCAAATAGTAGGAAAGGGACTTAAACCAATCAAATCAAAGAATAAAAGCACCATTGGACTTCACAAACTTTTCTCCATATTTATCGGGAATATTGTATCGTATTGAGTCTTTCAGTTTCTTACACTAGGGACACAATGCGGTATTTACACATGTGTGTTTGGTTTATTTCACTTATGAGTGTGGTCTCAAGTCGCATCCATTTACCCCTAAAAGCCTCAGTGTGATCATTCTTTATAGCTGAATAGTATTCCATTGTATAAAAGTACCACATCTTTTTTATCCATTCCTCAACTGATGGGCATTTGGGTTGTTTCCAAGATTTGGCTATTACAAATTGTGCTGCTATAAACATGGGTGCACATATATCACTGTAGTAAGATGATTTCACTTCTGGGAATATGCCCAGAAGCGGAATAGCTGGGTCAAATGGGACTTCCAGTCCTAGCTTTTTGAGAAACCTCCAGAATGATCTGCACAGTGGTCGCACCAGTCTGCACTCCCAACAACAGTGGAGGAGGGTTCTTTTTCCCTGCAGCCTCTCCAGCATTTATTGTTGGTGGTTTTCTTGATCCTGGCCATT
>RJWT010011893.1:0-22711 GCA_004365215.1 Cuniculus paca
GGCAGGGGACTCCAAGACCAGGGTGTGAACTGAGCCAGCATCGTGGTGATGAAGCCACCAGAATAAAAATGCATGAGGAAGGGGAGACATGAGTCAGATGCTACAGGCACCAGTGACTGAGGGACAGCAGAAATAAGAGGCCAGGGCAGCAGGTAGAACTGACCAGGTGAGAGTTAAGACTAACTCAGAAATGGCTAAGGTAAAGGAATTGCCAACCACAGCATCAGGAACTGAAAGAGACAGCATTGTATAATGGATGGATACATATGAATTACCAAAGCTGAATCAAAGAGATGTAAAAACTCTAAACAACCCAATATCAATCAATGAAATTGAAGGTATAACTAAAAAGCTACCAACAAAGAAAAGCCCAGGTCTTGATGGATACACTGCTGAATTCTACAAGAAATTAGAGAAGATCCAGTGCCACTGCTTCTCAGGTTCTTTAACAAAATTGAAAAAGAAACAATACTCCCAAACTCATTCCAACAAGCAAGTATTTCCCTTATACCAAAAGCAGAGAAGCATCCAACCAAAATAAAAGAACTACAGATCAATCTCCCTAATGAACATAGACACAAAAATGCTCTATAAAGCAGTGGCAAACGGAATACAGCAAACCATCCATAAGATTATACACCATGACCTTGTAGGATTCAACACAAGGATGCAGGGATGGTTGAATGTGTGCAAGTAAATAAACATAATAAATCATATCAACAGAACAAAAGACAAAAACTACATGATCGTCTCAATAGACCCAGAAAAAGCATTTGACAAAGCCCAACACCCACTCATGATAAAAACCCTATAGAAAGTTGGAGTAGATGGTCTTTATATCAATCTGATAAAAGGCATCCATGATGAACCAACAGCTAACATCACACTAAATTTTCAAACACTAAAAACTTTCACTATAAAATCACGAAGAAGACAAGGATGTCCACTGCCACCACTCCTACTCAACAGAGTTCTGGAAACAGTCAGAGCAATTAGACAAGAGAAAGAAAGAAAATAAGGATAGGAAAAAAGAAGTTAAATTATCAATATTTGCAGATGACATGATCCTCTACATAGAAGACCCCCAAAATTTCACCAAAAGACCTCCAGAATTAATAACCAAATACATCACCCAGCAACATGGTGATGTAGTCATGAGAATGAAAACAGGCGATAAAGTGGAGACATGTGTCAGATGCTAAAGGCACCAGTGACTGAGGGACAACAGCAATATGAGGCCAGAACAGCAGGTAGGACTGACAAGGTGAAAGTTATGGCTAACTCAGAACCGGTGAAAGTACAGGGATTACCAACCACAGTCTCAGGGACTGAAAGAGACAGAACATTAGATAATGGACAGATACAGTAGCATAGCTGGATACAAAGTCAACACTCAAAACTCAATAGCATTCCTATACACAAATAACAAACTCACTGAGAGAGAAATTAAGGAAACCACACCTTTCACAACAGCTTTGAAAAAAATGAAATAGTTAGGAATCAATCTAATGGAAGAAGTAAAGGACCTTTACACTGAAAACTACACTACTCTTAAAAAAGAGATAGAAGAGGATGTCAGAAAATTGAAAGACATCCCTTGTTCTTGGGTAGGAGCAACCAATATAGAAAATGGAAAATGGCCATACTTCCAAAATTGCTATACAGATTTAACACAATTCCAATCAAAATACCAACAGCATACCTCACAGAATTAGAGAAAGCAATCCTAAAATTCATCTGGAATCAGAAGAGACCTAGAATAGCAAATAAAATTCTGGGCCACAAAGGCAAGGCAGGTGGCATTGCAATCTCTGGTTTAAAACTGTACCACAAAGGTACCATGATAAAAACAACATGGTACTGGAAAAAAAAACTGACCTGAGTATTAATGGAAAGGATTAGAAGATGCAGAAACAACTCCAAACACACTCAGCCACTTTATCTTTGACAAAGGAACCAAACATCTTCACTGGAAGAAAGATAATATCTTCAATAAATGGTGCTGCAAACACTAGATTTCCACATGCTGAAGATTAAACCTATGCCCATATTTTTCATCATGCACTGAACTAAAATCAAATGGATCAAAGACCTAAAGATTAAAGGAGAAATCCTGAATCTATTGGAAGATAGAATAGGTAGAACTCTTGAAGATATAGGTGTAGGCAAAGACTTTATGAATAAAACCCTGTTTGCACAGGAAATAATACAAAGAATCAACAAATTGGATCTCATCATATTAAAGAGTTTTTGAAAAGTAAAAGCTCTACCAACAAGTGAAGAAATGACCCACAGTATGGAAAAAAATATTTGCTAGCTGTTCTTCAGACAAAAGGATAACATCTATTATATATAAAGAACTCAAAAAAAAAATCAGACCAAATTTAAAGACCCAGTCCAAAACTGGCCATCTGAAATGAATAGACATATCTCAGACAAAGAAGTAGAACTGGCAAATAAATACATGAATAAATGTTCAACATCACTGGTCATCCAAGAGATGCAAGTTAAAACAATGGTGAGATTTCATCTCACTCCAGAAAGAATGGATATGATCAAGAAATCAATAACAAAATGCTGGTGGGGCTGTGAGGAAAAAGAAACCCTTCTACACTGTTGGTGGGAGTGTAGACTGGTAGAAAAGCAGTGTGGAGATTCCTCAAAAAAGTAAAACTAGAGGTTCCATTTGACCCAGCTATTCCTCTTCTTGGTAGCTCCCCGAAAGAATTAAAAGCATTGTATCACAGAGATACATGCATATGCATCTTTATAACAGCACAGTTTGTAATAGCTAAATCTGGAAACAACCCAAATGTCCATCAATGGATGAATGAATAAAGGTGACAGTGGAGTACTATTCTACTATAAAGAAAGATAATAAACTTGAGACATTTCTAGCTAAACCGATGCACCTTGAGACCATATTCTTAAATGAAATAAATCGGATACATATGTTTAAATATTGCATTGTTTCTGTGGTATGAGAAACTGAAAGTTTAAATAAAGACCAAAATGTACAATAGGTATTGGGAAACGGGAAGAAAATGTTCAAATAGGGAAGGGAACAAGACAGGAGGGAGGAAGATAAAAAGAAAAGAAAAAGAGAATAGAAGGAAAAAATGAAAACAAAACTTTTGTAAATAAGGAGGGGAAGAGGGGTTGAAAGGAGGAAAGAGGATTGAAAAAAAAGAATCGAGATACATCATGTACAGGTACAAATTCCCTACAATAAATGTGATTGCTATGTATATCTAAAATGTACCAATTTTTTAAAAGGCAAAAAAAACTTGAAAGAAAAAAAATTTAAAACTTGAATCAAGACTTCAAAGGATTCGAACAAAACCCAAGAGCTGGTGGGAGAGTCCCAGTGGGAGTGGAGAAGTGTCAGTACCCCAAAAGCTTTATTTTGGTGTATAAGATACAGCTAGAATTGAGTTGAGTGAAAATTACACTAAAAGTTCTCCTCTTGTGACATTTGATATTTAATAGGTTGACAGATACACACTTGAATATACTTTTCAAAATATGTGTACCCATCAAAAACCCGAAACATCTAGAAAAGTTTTCAGAGTAGCAGTAGCCAAATAATAAAAATAAAGTCTCTCAATGCAGTAAAATCTGATGAGAAAAAACAGAAAGAAACCATGCATAAATGTACAAAAAAAATAAGCTAAGCCCAAATATGTCCTTTCTTTCACTTATGGCAACTGTATTTAATGTCTCTATTATAAATAATATGAAAGGACTGGGATTTAGCTCAGTGGCGTAAGCGCCTGCCTGGCAAGCATGAGGTCATGAGTTCATGACCAGTTCATGACCCCAGTGCCGGGGGCGGGGGGGAAGAATGGCAACTTTTAGGGCTGGGAATCTAGCTCAGTGGCCTAAGCGCCTGCCTGGCAAGCGCAAGGTCGTGAGTTCAATCCCTGGTGCCGGAAAAAATAAATAAATAAGTAACATGAAAAAATTCATTAAACAATCATTAAATCAATCACTATGCTGAGTCTTTTCATGGGTATACAATCGTGCACTCTAGTATGTGCATTTTATTGTACATCAGTTATACCTTTTTTAAAGCAATCCAGTTGCTTTAAAAGCAAAGCAACAAAGACCCAAAGAGTGGTACAAGCATACTGCACTTCTGTGTTCCATGCCGCTACTGAAAAATGATGGCGGAAGTTTGAAAAGAGGGGTTGGAAGTGCAAACAAATGGAAAACAAGGATGGCAACATGCACAGCACATCAAGTGAATGTGGGGACTCAGCGTGATGCAACATAACCAATTTATAAATGGCAACTCCTAGAAGTGAAGATAGGCAAATCCACAATTGAGTTAAGAAATATTCAAGTCAATTAGATAAATGTAAAGGAAAGCTATAGGGGACTTGAACAGTAGTTGACAAACTTAATACACATATACCTGTTACCTCACACTCAATAAATAAAAAATACACGTTCTTTTCATTCTCTCTGAAGTAGTACTTGAAGTTCTCTTATTTATGAAATGTGATAAAAAATGTGGTGAATTCTGCTGTCCCGTGCCATCCAACAGAAAAATCAGGCTTATAAATATATTATAATGGGTCTTCATCCACTTAATTCACTGAATTTGGTATGCTGTGACTTCTGGATCTTCCCCAAAGTCAAATGACCACGAAAGATAAATGTTTTGAATCAATTCAGGGCATCAAGGCATGCATGACAGCACAACTAAAGACATAAAAGAGAACTTTCAGATTGCTTCAGAAAGTGGCAATAGTGATGGGATTAGTGTGTTTGAAATTGAGTGAAGGAGGATTAATGGCAATATGTCCTTACTGTAATACAATATTCTAAAAATAGTTTAGACGTTTGCTGTATTTCTTTACCACACAGGGTATATCCTTAGACTTCTGATCATGTATGAAGGACCAAGAAAAATCTCAGCTACTTTCAAAACAAATGAAATCATACAATAAAATTAGAAAACATCAAGAAAAATGTTGCTCATAAAAATTAAACACACTTAACCCCCCCATTCAAACTTTGAAAAGTTTGAAAATTCTCTTCTCAATAATCTGTGAATTAAAGAAAAAATCAAACCTGGAGATTTAAGTAAAAATGAAAATTGTGTATTAAAACTTATGAGAATTAGCCAAATATGTGTACTTAATAGAAATATTCCTTAATGTTATGTAAGGAAACAAGGACCATTGTAATTGACGTGGTAAACATTCAATTTAAGATCAAGAAATATAAGATGAAAAGTATCATACTATGAAAACAGATAAATAATAAAAACAAAAATTATTAGGTTTATAAAAAAGTAAAAAGTTTGTTCTTCAAAAAAGCTTAAAAACAATGAAAAGGCTATGCTTTGACAGGAGAAAAATACAAATATCAAGAACTATCTAGAAAGATAAAAATTATGAACAATGAGATTTTAAAATTTAATACAATGCACTATGCCAGCTATTTTCAAAATCTAGATGCAATGGATGGTGTCTAGGAAAACACTGATTATCAAAATTGACTCAAAAAGAAATAGAAAGCTTAAACAGATTGAGCACCAGACAAAAAGCTAAGTAGTTTTTACATATATCTCTAAGAAAAACCACTTGGCACATTTAAAATGTGTAGTGTGGTAGTTACGGGAAGAGAGTTGGCTTTAATCCTGCTTAGTTTGTCACTTTCAGAAGGTTGCCAATTTGTCACTTTAGTATGGCTGCCAAATATAGCAAATAAAAATATAGTGCCCCCAGTTAGATTTGAATTTCAGTTAAGTAACAAATAATATTTCAATATAAATATTCCTGTGCAATATTTAGACACACTTGTACTTTAAAAAATCATTCATTGTTTATCTGAAATTCAAATTTAAGTGGGCATCCCATATTTTACTGGCAATTCTGTATTTTAGGCAGATTACCTGACTTTCCTGTGTCCCTGTTGTCTCATCTCTAAAATGAGGGATGGTGGTAATGATGATAAGTATCTACCTCATAAGGATAATGGAGAAGTAAGTGACTCTTAGGGAAAATATGGCACCTAGTAAACATGACATAACTGTTAGTCGTGTTAGTAACAGCTCTATTTTCCCTTCCCTCCTGTCTCCCATGCTCTTACTTTCTCAGTAAGTATGTGTCGAGCTCTTACTAAGTGTTGACCCTAAGCTAGAGAGTGGGGCAGACATAAACAAGATTGCAAGCAGCTCTTCCCTCTTCCCACTGCCACCGCACCAGGTATACCCACGGCCCATATTAGAAGCGGTTCTAGATAACCACATAATAATGGAGCTTCTTCTCCTTCGGGCAGCGGGGCAGGAACCGCACCATGATGCCCATGTTATCCAAGACCCTATGCCCACATTTGGAGGCTGGAGGCTCTCAGTCCTGCCCATGGTTGTGTGTCTGACATTCATAACTCTGGAATCCTTAATGTGTGGCTGTAACTAAGTGGCTTTCCCTCCCATAAAAGGGTAAAGCAAGGCATTTAAAGAAGGTAAGATGTGAAGGCCAGTGTCCATTATACTGCAGGTACCACTCGTTGCTCTTTACACTAAAAGCGTTACTGTGATAATCAGGTCTTGGGTATTTAGGCTGATGCAGGCTTTTTCCTTGGGTTAACTGTCATGTTTTCTGTCCTCTGGTAAGAAACAGCAGCTGAGGCCTTTCGGCTACCTTTATTTACGCATCCCACTGTGTACCCAGGTCTTGGAAACCAAGCAAGAGTACAACCTGCTCTCACAACTCAGGGCCTCAATCCAGCCTTTGTCCTTCAGCTGCTGGGGGCGCACAGACCCGCTTCGGCCCCTCTTGCTCCACCTGCAGGCCCACACCCTGAAGCATACCCGTGACACTGCTGACAGGGTTCCGCCTGGCTCCTTTCCCTCTGTAGGCTGCATACCACTTTGGCCCTTTGGCGGGTTGGTCTAATGATGAAGTAACCTTCCTTGTTTCCTCAAAATTCCTTTTCTTCTTTTTTTCTTCTCCTCCACCTATTTCTGTTCATTTCTGTATTCCACTCCAACGTCCTCACTCTCACTCCCATCAAACTCAATCCTAAGAAATAATCAGGGTTTTTTTGTTGTTTTTTTGTTTTTTTTTACGCTTTAAGGTGATTGCTGAACATTAAGGACCCTGCTCTTGGGTAGTGGAAGGAAAGGCTTGATTTCTGTTTGAAGGGAAGGTACTATCTGCTGAGTTCCTACTGTGTGCCAGACACTAGGCTAAGCCCCTTTCCATGCATTTTTCTCATTTAGTTTGCTGACAATGTGGTGAAGCAGATGTCAGTGTCTTTGTTTTACAAATTTAGTAACAAGGTTCAGAGAGTTTAAGTGTAGTAGTACACAAGCTATACATAAGTAAGTGGTAGAGTGGGGATTTAATTCTAGTCTCTTTAACTTCAAATTAAATATCTATCCCAATACCCTACAATGATTTCCAAGCTGTAGAAAGTGTACATTAACATTTACAAGTGTGCATGTGTTTTAAGATTTTAATGGCACCAGTGTCTGAATCATTTCTGCTTTTTTCCCTTCCCAGCTCTTTCCTGCTTCTTCCTGCTCTGGAATGAGTTGGTAACTTTTTCACCGTGTCTATTCTATCCCATGGTCATTTCAGTCCAGAGAGGAGCACTGGAGCTCGGGAAATACAAGGTTACCTGCAACTTTCTGCTGTTACGTATAACAGATCCCAGAACAAAAATCCAAGTCCAGGTAGGGTCTTGTCTTCTCTGAAAGCAGAGGCCCTCCATGAATGGGAAGCAGCCAACCTGATGTCCCCCAGACTTGGCCTCGCCCCACAAATACCAGCACCCAGGACCTTGTCTATATGCTTGCCAGATGCAATACCTGTCTCCCATCTCTTTCATTTTATTTTTATTTCTTCCCTTCTCCCATTCTATTCCTCACTCTTTCCTTATTCTGCTTTCTCCTGCTTCTGCTCCATCTTCTTCCCTCCGCCTTAGTTGCTTGGCTTCCAAATAAAGATTCAATCTAGACTGGGTGGCTGAAACAACAGCAATCTACGTTATTGCAGATCTGGAAGCTGGGAGTCCAAGATTAAGATGGTAGCACATTTGGTCTCTTCTGAGGCCCTTCTCTTTGGCTTGCAGCTATCTTGGTTCTGACTTCCCATTTCCCCTATATCCATTAATGTACAGATTTTCTCTGTTCATAAGATCCATACACTAGTCCCCTTGGTTTAGGGCCCACCCTAATGACATCATTTTTAACTTAATTATTTCTGTAAGGACCCTGCCTCCAACATTTTTGAGGCACTAAGTGTTAGGATTTCAACATTTGAATTTGGAGTCAGGGACACAGTTTAGCTGACTCCCTCACCTCCACACGTATACAATAAAAGACAAATGCCAGGTTAAGGCTGAAGTTGCACTTATCTTATTGGAGATTCCCATCTCCCAGGTTCTCTCAGGAAGAGAAACTCAAGTATCTCAGCCGTCTGCTCCTTATTAATGAATAGAAGCAATGAATGCTTGTGGAGAGCCAGGGAGGGGAGCAATTCCAGGAGTATAGAGAAAGGGACCTTGCAGCTGGTGCATTTTATACCTGTGAGAGTGAGAAGGCTGAGAAAAAGTATGAGACTTGGGACTAGAGCTAACTTATCCTACCATACTGGTTTCATCATTGAACCACTTCAATAACTGGAGGCCACATCATATTCACAGTCTTCAAAACTTCAGTAGAGTAATTCTTCACATTTGTGTTTTTGGTTCAATGGTTATCTAAGAATATTAACATAAGTTCATCCTGAAATATCAAGATGCCCACCCAGTCCAAGAATAGTCATGCCATTTTACTGCGTACATTTGTGTTCATCTCCATCACTGTTAGTGCCAAAGAACACTACTTTCAGTGCTCAGAGCCAAAGAGGAAATAACATATTTAAATTCTATGCATAAATATAATGTTTATGCAATGTGAAGGACAGATAATGTCATAGCACATGATATGAATTGAAGTTTAAGTTACTAAATTTTTAGAATAAAGAAAATAGATATGAAAGTGAAATCATCATACACCACAATTAGAAACCTAAAGTTAGGAGACAGTAACCTATTTAAGTCCATCCTTCTTTATTATATTAGTCACTTTATCATTGCTGGGTCAAAATACCAGGTACCAGAAATTTAAAGGAGAGTTTTATTTTGAATCATGGTTTCAGAGGTTTCAGTCTATGGTTGGCTTGCTCCAAGGAGGAAATAGCATGTGGAAGGGCATGGTAGAAGATATCTCCTCATCTCATGGCAGATAGGAAGCAGAAAGAGAGGGAGGAAAGGAGGGAATAAGGATGTACCTATTCAGGTCATGCTCCCAGTGACCTACCAAACCAGGCTCCACCTCCTAACAGCACTTATTGTGCTTAGTGCCATGCATTCATAAATGGATTAATTCACTAATGAGTGCAATGCTCCTCATGATCCTACCACCTTTCAATTGCCCCACCTATGAACACATGAGACTTTTGGGGGACATTTTAGATCTAAGCCATAATATTTTGCCCCTTGTCCCTTGTTATGGTTCATGTTTGGATTGGCCCCCCAAAGTTTCATACAGTCATGGAGGCAGTTGAATCTAGCATTTGTGATTGGTTCATTCTCTAGCACTGGGATTGGTGGTGTGAGTGCTGCACTTGCCCAGGGGCAGGTAGCCGGCATACAATATAAGGGAGGGAAGGAGTCGTGCTTTCCCCTTTTTTGCTCTTGTCATGAATGCCTGTCCCTGTGCCATGTCACCCTACCTTGGAGTCAGTCGCATATGGACTGAGACCTCCACCAACTGTAAGCTAAATAAACCTTTTCTTTCTTCATTTTAGGTATCAGGTATTTTGTCTCAGCAATGAGAGAAAAGTAACCAAGACATCTCTCAAAAGGTTAATGTCTATGACATGGTACAAAATGCATTTAGCCTACCTCTAAGTGTTATTATAGTCTTAATAGTTCCAGCATGGCTGTAAAGTCCAAGTCAAAATCTCCTCTGAGACCCCAGGAAAACTCAGCTGGGACTCTCTGTAAAAGTAAAAAAATACTTCTAACATACAATACTGCAGGGTAAACATTTCTCTTACAAAAGAGATCAAAGGGAAATAGAAAGGAATTGGATCAAAGCAAATCCAAAACCAAGCAAGGCCAACATTACATCATGTAACTCCATGCACAGGACTTGAGGAAGCTTGTGGTAAGACAGGAGTTACAAAGGGCTTGAGCAGTCCTGCCCTTATGTCTTGCTGGTTGCAGCATACATAACATCTCTCTTGGTCAGATTCCATTCACTACCTATGATTTTCCCAGCTGATGTTCCACATTCCTGGCATCTTCAACTCCCTGGTTCCCCACTGCATCTTCAGCTTCAATCTCACAGCTTCATGCAGAGGCACATTGCCTGACCTCCCAGGCCTTCATTTGAAATGTGGGTAGAAGTTTCTGTGACCTAGTAACTCTTGCATTCTGCATGGCTATAAAACCAGCATCACCTGGAAGATGCCAAGCAATAGTCTGGCCCTTTTGGATCAAGACTTCAGAGGTCTCTTAGTGCTTAGATCTCTGAACTCAGGAAAACATTTCCCTAGGCAGCTCTGAAAGAGCAGGGCACCCTGGGGAGTCTCTTTTTTTTTTTTTTTTGTCTTTTTGAGACAGGGTCTCCCTACACAGTTCAGGCTGACCTTGAGCTCACTTTGTAGCCCAGGCTGGTCTCGAACTCACAATGATCCTCCTGCCTCTGCTCCCAAGTGCTAGGATTATCAAAACAAAGTCTTTTAAAGGAGTTTAACATTTTACATACATGAGCCTGTGAAGTGTGGGATCTGGCCAAATCCTGACATGCCTTCGAGTCATCTTTCCTATTGTCCTGATGCAAAGTATTTGGCTTCTTTGTAGCCCTTGGAGTATAAGACTAACTTTTTCATCAAGGCACATAAATGTGGGATCTTTAGAATATTTCTATTGGTGAATTATTAATAATAATTTTATGAGTTTTATTATATTAAACAATGAGTATTTACCAGGAAAAACATCAGAAGAATAAAGTATTGAGTTTTTAATATTTATCAAGTGTTTATATAAAAGTATCAAAATTTTCAACATCAACTGTGTTTTGGTGTACAAACTTTAAAAAAGAACATCAGAAATAAATTCCCATATGAACTACAATGAAAATACTCCACAAAAAAATAATCTTTACTTCAATTATTACACCTAAGGCAGTCTGCACACATGACAATAGCAAATTCCATACACATGCATTGCTTACACTGAGAGCTCATGTCTTTTGTTTTCCTGGCCTTTTTGAAGGAAATACTTGACATTTCAGTGGTCCTGCTGTTTTTTCAGGAGGTTCTTATATATATAATACAATGTATAGTTAACAGGAACATAAAATATCAATAAAATAAATTATTACAGTTTTAATATGTATTGTGCATTTAGAATAGACATCAACATTTTCACATCAGCTGTGTATTTCCTTACAAAACCTAAAAGATAACATCACAAATGAATTCCTTTATAAACTACAATGAAGATGCCAATAGAACTCTACCACAAAAATAAACTTTGATTCAACTGTCACACCCAGTGCAGTCTTCACACATGGCAACTGCATGTTCCATGCATAAGTCACACTGACAGTCCGTGGGCTTAGATTGTCCTACATATAATATGGTAGTCTTTTTTTTTTTTTAGGTACCAGGAATTGAACTCAGGACATTGCACTTGCCAGGCAAGTACTATGCTGGGCCACATCCCTGGCCCCTATATGGCAGTCTTGTCACCTTGCTTCTCTTTCTGTTTTGTCAGGAGCTTCTTATGATATTGTATAACATGCACTTAGTAGAGAAATAAGATGTCAATAAAATAAAATATAAAATATGTAATAAGTGCTTAGAATAGACATCAACATTTTCACATCAGCAGTTTACTAAAAGATAACATCAAAAATAAAAAACCTATGTGAACTATAGAGTAAATACAAACAAAAGTCTACCACAGAAATAAGCTTTGCTTTAACTGTCACATGCAAAGCAGTCTTCACACATGACAACTGCATGGTCCGTATACATTTATTGCTTACACTAATAGTATATATGCTTTCTTTTCCTTTCTTGTACTTTTTGTAGAGCACAGTTTACATCTTTTGTGTTTTCCTGTTATTGTAGTAAGTCTGTTCATCTGTCAGTTCACCAGTGTGCTCCACAATTTTTTTTGCATAGTTTCCTGGGCAGAAACATTTTGTTTTTCCTCTGCTGTAAATGGTTATTTATGATGTCCAGTCACAATCATCTAAAAAATTTCTCCCTGATATTTTTGAGTTGTTATTTTCTTTGTAAACTATCAAAATAATTATGCCACACATGTTTAGGATCAAGTAAAACACAACCATTGGCCAGCACTTTGGGTTTCAAGTGACATCATTGTTGCTGCATAACTCATCAACTACATCCACTCTGACTTTGGTTTTGTTGTAGAAAGTTTCCATCTCAGTCTTCTGTTTGGTCAAGGATTCCCTGTCAACATTTCCACCCTGATGAAATGTTGACACCAGCAGTATCAGTATGCTTTTCTTTGCCATGTATGAGGCCAATGTTATATATTTCTGATTCAAAAATTGTACTATACAATTCTCCATTTTGAAATTGCAACATTTCACTTGGAATTTCTGTTTTGTTCCTATCTGTACTTCCTGAGCTGGTCAATTTGTTTTCTGTTAGCAAATGTAGCATCAGTTGAAAACTGGTAAACCAATTGTCAAATGTCATATTCCAATCAGTTTAGGAGATGGGAGCAACAACTCTGTTCACATTGTTTGGTTTATTACTATATGAATAAGGACCTGATGGTTGAGTTCAAGGATAAATGTATAAATTGAAAGAATAGGTCTTCTCATCTACAAGGACAGAAAGTTTTATGCCAGATTTTTGACCCACTGCTTTTCCATAATCTTTTATAATCATGTGATCACCATGAGAAATTTGTGCTAAGTACAGTGGATTTTGAATGCTTTCAGTTTAGTTAGTGAGGTGTTATAATAAATTAATTTTTGAATATGGTTATTGGTGCATATAGAACTTTTTCCTTGCATTTAAACCTTTGTGTATTTCACAGCATCTGGTAGCATTTGGTCTGTTACAATTTCCAACACTGAATGGCAGTGTAGGCATTCTGTCCAATATGTTTCACCTCTGCCAAGACCTTCACTATATTTTTGGACCTAGTTCTAACATTGGATAGTTTCATTTGGTTGTGTGACCATTTTGCAATATTTTGACTAGTCAAATATGTACACACATTGCTGTCTTCTTCCTCATCTGAATCAAGAACGTCTGCCTTCCCTGTTTCTGTATCAGTTGATTTTTGCTCCATTTCACTGTCACAAGAACTTTGACTCACACAGCCAACCTCAAATTTGTCATCATCATCATATCATCATACACTCACACCACTCTTCAGTTATGAAAGTATGTATTTTACCATAATGGGTCATCTTCATCATCCATGCATTAGTAATCTAATGAGTCACTTTTGACCTTCTCCAAAACTTGCAAATTTAGTTTTTCATGTGCAATTATACTGAATTGGGGTACTTCTACTAGAAAAATCAAAAGAAAAGGTGTTGAAAAAAAAAAACAAATTATGAAGTGCTGTGGGTCTATACGACCCTTTGTGATGCTTGGGTAAACATATGCCAATCTAACTCCCAAGAACATAAAGATGGGTCCAAATTCCATTTTGACACTTTTTCACAAGTGCACACTCCTTGCTTCTCATCATACCAAGTGAGTAAACACATAGGTCACTTCTTGTATCCTTCGGGAAAAGTTAGTGAGATGCAAAGCCAGCTACTATAACACTAAAGAACAAATTTACAGTAAAAAAGTAAAGGATAGGTCTGCTGGACCTAGGCTTATGCTTCAAGTATGATAAGCCTTTCAGCAAGAAAGCACTCATGGCCCCAACTTTACAGGCATTTCATTTCTGATGAAATTGAAAACTTTTCACATCATTTGGCTTTACTCTTTTATTCTGATTTTCTCCATAGATCTGGCTAAAAGCAACAAGTAATGCTCATGCCAAAACCTAAACAATGGGCTGCCTTGAAATTTTCTCTACCAGAGCAATTAGTCCACTGCTTTTAAATTCGGCTGCACATAAAATCTTAGAACATAGAGAAGATGTAGACAAATTCTTTGCCAGAATCAAACATGTATAGACTCTAGTCAAGTTTCCAATATGGTATTCATTCCTATCTTCCTCATGAGCCTGGCCTTTACTATCTGCAATCTCGTCTTGGGAGCTCCAACCAGAATCATGCATCAAGCTCAACTTATAACATCATAGAGTTTCTCCAGTCAGCATATCTAATTCCTTCAAAACTCTTCCAGCAAACCAATCCCAAACATTTCTAAATCACATGGTCATGTAGAATTACAGCAATGACACAATTAAAAACCTGAAATTAGAAGATAGGCATATATTTAAACTTTATTTATCTCACTAAATTAATTATAATTTTATTCTTTTTTAGACAAACTTTGTTTTAAATTTATTCATTTTTATGTTTTCATAATCTTATAAATATGAAATTTGAATCCAGTGTTGTGTTTTCACACATTTAAGAAACACATTAAACTTAATTTCAAACTTAAAACTTCCAGTTAAAATACAGTAAAAGGTATCAGATGAATTGTCTAGCTAAGAAAAACTGTTATTGCTGCATATCAATTCAAAAGCAGGTATTTTATGGTACCAGGCAATTATTAAAACATCTAACCAGGGCTGGGGATGTAGCTCAATGTAAGAGTGGTTGTCTAGCATGTTTGAGACTCTTGGGTTCAACCCCCAGCACATCCAAACAAGAAATAAAACTTGAGGATCAAAATTTCCAAGAAAGCGAAGCACTCCATGATAAGCACTACGTCTAATAATGCCGTTTCTCCTTCAGTCATTTAGGAATTTCTGGCATGTGAATAAAAATCAGTGGTCTGGAGCTCTCAGACATCTCAATGGGTTGGATCAACAAAATTGGAATTCAAGTTATAGAAACTTAAGGACTTGAGGCTCAAGAAGTTAGAGAAAAAGGACCCATAGAGAGATAGAGCTGATGTAAAATGTCTTTATAGGTCATTTTATGAGTTCCAAGCTATATGTTGTTGAAACACATAAGCACCAGGTGAAAAGAAGTTTCCAAACTAGTAAAAAGTTCTTAGCATAGAATGTTATATCTTCATAGCATTAGAAGACAAAAATTGAGATGTAGCATCTGCCAGTTTAAGGCCATAGCAAATACTGAGTTTTAGTTAAGATTTCAGAAGAAATATGTCTTAGGGGTAAAAGCAAACCAGAAACAGAAGAGCTCCCCATGAATCAGAGTGATTTATCTATATCCTATCATCTTGCAATACATATTCCCTTTCTGGCTCCAACCTGAGGAAAAGGATTGGGTAACATGAAGCTGTTCACCCACAACCTGCTAGTCTCCAAAGTATGATGGCTGAGACTGTGTATTTTCTTCTGTGCCTCTAGGCTATTGAGGTTCACATCTACCCTGTGGCATTCAATCTCAGTGTTATGGTACCTAACATAACAGTGATTGGGTAATCTTCTGGAGGTTACTGATACTTTATATCTGGTGGAGGTATCAAAAAAGGCTGATAAAGCGGCATGAGCATAATGAGAAAATTATAAGAAAGATGCACCGTGTGCATGCAGGAGTTGGATGGAACACTTACAGGATACTGTTGGAGAGCACCTTCCCATGCCAGAATCTGAACACTTGTTTTCCATCAGCATGAGATCCCCAACATGCTACTGAATGACAAAGAAATTGATTTAGCCAAGCTAGGCACTAATTCTTCATTCTGTGACTCTATGTATCTTTGTTTATGGCTATCTTGTTTGCTGGCTCTGTCATGTGCACCTTCAGCACTTGACCCAATGATACACCAAATACAGAGTGTTCTCAATCTCAATAGCACATATTATTTTCATTAAAGTTTCAAAATCAAAAAGAAGAGAAAGAAGAAGAAGAAGAAAGAAATTATGATGACAATGAATTAGTCTCTATTCCTCTCTAGAGAAAAAAAGTATCACTTGAAGTATCTAAATATTTTAAAAACAGCATTCATAATTCAATAAATAATTACCAGACATGACAGGACACAAGACCAAATTACTGAAACCAATAAGGAAAATACAGTCATTATAAATGTATTCTTAGGTGACACAGGTATTGAAATTATTAGACTATAAGTACTCTAAAATAATTATAATTAATATGCTAGTAAAATAGATTAAAAGATCTTTTATTGGAGAATTTTTTCCCCAAAAAAATCAAATAGGAATTCCACATCATTCATTTTTCATTAGCTTAGTCTAGAAGTCAAAGTCTTATTTTTTATTTCTTTGTTTCTTCAACCTATAAACACACTTTTACTTAACTACCCATTATGCACTGTCACTTTCATAATTAAGACCAATATGTATCCCCTACATCTATACTCCACTCACAGAAAGGACTTTCTGTAGTATAAATCCAACTGTGTGTCATTCCTTTTCATAAAACCATTCAGTGGACACCTATCATCTTCAAAACAAATTCCAAGTTCTTTTCTGTGTTCTACTAGGTTTTGCAGGATTTGATTCTTTTCTCTTGCTACTTCACCACTGGAAACTTTAGCAAACACTTGTCCTGCAACAATTGCATATTAATCTCAGCTACTCACTATGCCTTTTTACCTCCTGAAATTTCCCTTTAATGACATACTCTCTTTTCACTTGGAAAATTCCTACCTACCTTTTAGATATGTCTTTCAAGAGACTGTCTGATCCCTCAGGACCTTGTTAGGTTTCTTTCTGATATAGCATGTGCTCTCTCAGAGCATTTATGATGCTCATGATACAGTAATTGTATAGCAACATGGATGTGTTCTCTACCCAATTATGAATTCTATAATGATAGGGGCCATCATTTTCTAAAATATAGATGACTTACAAATTAAGTCTCAGTACTACCAGTACTGGAAGATGGCATTATAATTAAGGTCCTCGGAGCAGAAACAGTATTTAAAAAAAAAAAAAGATTCAGACTACTGTGGACTGGAGCCCTGACTGTGGTACTACAGTTGTTTGCCTCTACCATGTGGGTCCTTGGGGTAAACCCAGTCTCCATGGAAGGCTACTAATTTTGGCCAAGGCTTAAGTCTCTGGAAATCCTCATCACCTCACGTCAGCCCAGGGAGAGCATAAACACCAGTGTTCTGTCCCTAGACCCTGTTGCTATGTTTAAACCTAACATTTTTCTCAAAAGGCTTATTCAGAGGTGGAGCTTTTGGAAGTCAATCGATCTCTCTTTCGCTCTCGCTCTCCTTCTCAGCTGTCATGAGGTAAGCAGCTTTCCTTTCTACTACGATATTTCTATCTTGGAGTCAGTCAACCTCTGAAACTAAAAGCCAAAATAAACATTTTCTCTCTAAGCTGTGTACGTCAGGTATTTGATCACAGTGATGAAAAGCTGACCAATGTACCCATGAATGGCATATATATAAGGAACACACTTCCCAGGGTATCTTCTAAAATCTGTAGGCAAACTATGCAGCTATTTTCTGGTTATAACTGCTTTCAAATGTTCTATAAAAGTCTATGTGCTTCCCCAAAGTGATCTTTCATCTTAATGACTGATTGGATAATCAGTTCTGTCCTCCCCACAGGACCAGAGTGAGGAAAAGTTCATTTCAAATGATCATGCACACACCAGAAAGAACTAACATGCTAAGATTGTTGCATAGACCAGGAAAGAGAAGGCATCATCTCATCCTAAGTCTGAGGTGGTGCTCATGCCCCTCCTCTTACAGCCCCAGCACAGGCAGGTCTCTATAGCACCTCCACAGACACTGAGTCTCTTCAGAGGTGGCAGCTTTAGAGACAGACGAAGTAGTAATAATACTAGTAAATAACTGCCACAGAAATTTTTACATGGTCCACTATTTAATCTTTAAGGTAGTCATCATGTTCATTTTGGGGATAAGGAAAGTAAAGCAGAGCAACTAATCAGCTTTCCTAAGGTCGTACAGCTAGATGCAGCCAGGAATCAAACTCACATAAATCTGCTGAACAACTGTTTTCCCTGTTAATTTCCCTTTTATCTGGAAATAACTTAATTGCTCTGCACACAGTCACTTTTCACTTGGTGGTGATTTGGACTCCACTTGTAACCAATGTGATATGAAGAGGCAAACTCCAATCTGGATCTGAAAACTTACAAATCTTGACTTTAAATTGTAAAATCAGAAAGGATTAAGGATAAAGACCATTTAAATTCTAAAATGCTAATAAGTTGAAAAGCCAAACAGGAGTCTGTTCTAACCCTTTGAAAGGTCTTTTGTTTCAAGAGCCTCTCTGCTCTCTGGGCAGCGTTTGTGTGGCGCAACCTCCCTTGTGTGAAAAGCGGAAGGTTCCCGCGAGACCGGTAAACCAAATGTTTTTGTGCCTGAAATCTCCTCCAAAGAACACAGGCCCTCCTGGTCCTCTGATTACACTTGATGGTACAAGATAAAGTAAAAAAGAAAGCTTCATAATGATGATGCACTGCTTACTGCCGCAGCCATAAGGAAAGAAAAACTCACCGTGGCCTAATTCACACGACAGGCAGCAACAGCCCAATTTCATTCCAAGGTAGAGACGTTATTAACTTGTGACACAACTTAGGAGTCAGGCAGCTGCAAAATAATGCTTCAGTTAAAAAAAAAATGAAAAAGAAGATTATAAAACTCTTTAGAACATACTGCTGATAAAATGTTTACACTCAGTTTAACAAATTTTATAGTAATGATGTTTTAAAA
The DNA here is from genome assembly GCA_004365215.1 of Cuniculus paca. NCBI lineage: Eukaryota > Metazoa > Chordata > Mammalia > Rodentia > Cuniculidae > Cuniculus > Cuniculus paca. The sequence continues at coordinate 18,828 of RJWT010011893.1, forward strand.
ATGTGTCTCTCATGAATGACTTTGTGACATTGAATACAAATAAAGAAATAATGAGTTTGAAATTGCAAACAGATTACCTCTGTCCTGGAGTTCATGGTATCAGCACATTAGCTACCCTCACCAAGCCCATAGGCATAGGCTTGCCACGTGACTCTCTGAGCAGCCCAATAAATTGCATTTTGGCTGCCTCGACGAGTCACATGTCTACCACTGGATGGCTCCCATGTCTGGAGGCACCATGGCAGCAGACCAGACTGCTCTAACCACACATAAAAAACAATTGCTAAAACATTCTAGGGACTTGGAGGCTGGCCGTGTGAGCACCATGGAAGCAAGAGAAACTGAGGAAATGGAACACCTCCCTGACAAGCCTCAGAATGTTTGGCATGGAATAAATCTGAAATGAGAGAACTGCCAACCTTGTAGAGAAGCAGAGATGCTATTTTAACCCAGAGGAAAACAGTAAAACTTCTAAGCATGATGAGGATGCTAAAAGTGGGATCGTCTTAAATTAGCCTTTCCTGCAGTACTTGCAGGCAATAGGGAACACCTGTGTTGGTGAGGGTTTCTCTCCCATTGACTTTGGACCCACAAAAAGGGAAAGCTCAGTTTAATTATGTATTATAACTCCAGCTCGCCCCTGATGTTCCTACCCAAGCTCCATTACACAGCATGCTGTTGGCTGGTGGGGAAGGCAGGAGGGTGAAAAAGAGCAGCATTGGAGAAAGCAGAGAAATCTTACCAGGTGCAGAGAACACAACCACTAGAATGAAAGGAGCAACCAGGCACCTGGTACAGCCTACATAGCTTGGTTTGCCCCAGATCTTCCCAGCACTAGCACTGAAAGTCCATACATAGGAGACCTCTCAGTCCCAGTCAAACCCTAACACTAGGGCACTTCATTTGGAGAGAAGCAGATGCTGAAGGCTTGGCAGCCAAACTTGAATGAAGCCAAAGGCAGGTAAATCATGCAAGGCTGGGAAGGAACAGGAAGCTCAGCAGAGGCTATGCTGACCACGAATGTGGAGGACTCACAGAAACAAAGCCAAGGGCACATGGTCTGCAGTGTCTGAAGGGAAGGAGTGGATGCCCTGGGGCAGGCAACTCTTGACCACAGGGAGACACAGATGTGAACAAAAGAGTCTGGAACAGAAAAAGTCCAGTGGCCCATTGGCTCTCCAGAGCTCCTTGCAGCATTTGGTTATGATGATCAGAATCCACTCATACTTCTCATAGTTTAAATAATGGGCTGTGACAAGAGTATCGATTTCTCCCCTCTGCATATGGCCTTGGGTTCAATTATGTTCAATGCTTTCTTTCACCCCCCTCACAAAGTCCTTAATTAAAGAACCCCTCTTGACCATGGCACAGGTGAAGACCACAGTGGAGCAGGCTTGGCTTTCATTAGAGTAACACTGGGTTTCAATTCTATGTTAATTACTCTTGCCCCACCCCTGGCTCCTCTGTTACAGAGCTGTCTCACAAGGCTCCTATAGTCTGAATGTGATCCTCACGGTACAACTCAGATTTCACAGAAATAGGCAGCAACAGTGAGCAACAAGGTTTAGGGAGATGCAAAAGTGATTCTTTCATAGATCAAAGTGTGAGTGTAAACCATGCATGGTGGTAGATGCTTGTAATCCCAGCTACTCAGGACACTGAGTCAGGAGGATTGAGACCAAGCTGGGCAACATAGCAAGACCCTGTCTCAAGAAAACAAGACAAACTAGAGCCTAGCCCAAGCTTACTCACCAAGCATGCTGCAAAAGCAAACTCACCAACCCTTTGCCACCATACATGCCCAGGTGGGGTTTCACTCACACTCAAAGAGGCGCCTTGCAGGTTAACTTGCTTCTGTGAGTGGTTCTCTCAGTGCTCACCCTACACATCCTGGTCAGCACCTGACCTGCTGATGGTCACAGCTCCACCAGCCTTGCCAGGACCAAGTTAGCAGGTGGCAAACAAGGAGAAGCCTTTTCTATGTGGAAACTAGAGCAGGTGAGATTAGCATTCAGCTCTAATTCCACCCCAGGTTTTGTGTACTTATCTAGTTGGACTAGGTGCCTGAGCTGTGGGCAGCCAGAGAATGCCAGTCCTTTGAAGGGACTGAGGCTGTCCTTGGACCTCTGATCTCATCCCTGACCAGGCCGCCCTCTCCACCAGGGGCGATAGGGCGGGTGATTCAGCTGTTACCTCCAGAAGCCTCTGAACTGCCTAGAACAAGGCATTTAAAAAAACCAAATCACTCTGAGTCAGTTCCCACTGCACTCTAGGTCAAAAATTCATTTTGATGGTATTTCCCATCTCAGATTTCAAGACACGGTGTCCAATATAGCACAACAGAGGAAGCTGGGCCACAAACACCACATGACAGCATAAAAATACCCCCAGCAGCACAATACCAGCAACCCAAAAATAATTCTCAAATTGAGCACTGTGGATCTTCTCCATTATTAAATTCTACAAGAGAAATCAACATTAAAAGCTAATCTCCCTTTCTTTTGCAAATTAAAATCCAAAGAAATCCAAAGCCCTTCCCTTTGAGAATTGCATCCTTTGCCCCAGACTCCCCCGGCAGCTTCCCAGCTGGAGCCCGGGTGTCTCCATAGAGCAGCTGCTCTCCTTGTCGTCTCTCTGGGATGGGTGTGGCTCTCAAAGCAGCAAGGAGGTTGCATTTACCCAGCCCTAAGGCTCTGTTGTGTCCCACTTTGCACGAGTATGCAAGTCAATAGGATATACAAGAATAACCCGGCCCCGGCCCCTAGCTCACCAAATTTAACCCGGCAACAGTGTATTCTCAGAACCCATGTTTCGGTTGCCAGCCATGGGACATAGCATATGCTTGGTGACATCTGGGGGAAGGAGATGGAGAAAACAAATGCAAGGCATAGGAAGAAACTATTTCTTCTTTCAGACTTGCTAGAATTAATATGACTGGCATTTACCCAGGTGCAGCCCCAGCCCCACTCTTTCTTATTTGAAGTTCCATCATTTCTGCACCTAACCCATCTTTGTAAAACCTCCTAGTTTCCATTCGCCTTTGAATATTGTGTTCCTGGAACCCTGGGTCTGCTTCATGTGATGAGTGCCCCCTGCCCTTCCCTCTCATGAGCAGGATCTGCCCAAGATGAGTGCGTGTTGCCTCTGCTTTTCTCATATCTTTACCCTTCTCTGTCACCAGCATCTCATGATATTCTGAGCCTGTTCCATGTTTGCCTCTGTTCTTCCCACTCCTCAGGTCTCAGGAGTCCTGTCTATCAGGATAGTTTACTTCCTAGTTTTTTGACTTAGCTACAGGAACCACAGGCCACAGTTTATGGTTCTGGAAATCATCTCTTTGTACCGTGGGCACCTTTGCAGAATCTCACTTCTCCTCTTTCCAGTTTTGCTATCTGTTTCTCCTTTCCTACAGCAGTGAGGTAGCCATCTGTTATTCTCCTTCTCTCTAGAAAGATCCCTGATTCCTTTCACACTAAGTTTTAAAATGTATAATCTGCCTCTTAGGTTGGTCCCTTTGCTTCTACCATGTATAGGGATAATATTGTTTTCAGGATCTCGGAACTTCCCTTTATTTTCCCATTTCTTTGCCTCGGGTCCAGATATCTATGGTCCTAGCCTTCAACTGCATTTGTCAGGAATGATCTCTCAAAACAAGAGAGAAGATCAAAAAGATAGAGGCTAAAGAATCTATTACCAAATATATCTTGCCTACCTTGGCTGTTCTGGAATATGAGGCCCACCAGGACATGTGTTGCTACAGGGATTCATCCAACAACTAGCTATGAAGGTCTTGCTGTGTGTCAGGAGCTGCCCCAGATGTCAAGATATAGCAGTGAATAAGACAAGACCCTGCCTTCCAGAAGATTTTTACCTTGGTCCTAGCT
>RJWT010011894.1:0-22888 GCA_004365215.1 Cuniculus paca
ACATAATATAGCATTTCAAAGCAGAACACTGCAAGCTATACAGGTTTTCAAAACATAACAACAGGAGATTAACAATGGTTACCCTAGTGTCTCTTGCTTTCTTCAAAATGGTTGTTCTTACATTTACAGACAATAAACTCAAACAAAACAAAGTAGTATAAAACCAGATAAAAGAGAATAGCATTACAGGTCTTCAAGAGGCTTTTATAATAGTGTAAACAGGAGATAAAGGAGATCAGACTAGGAAAGTTACAGTGGGATTCAGAAAATTAAACATTTCCACAGTGAAGTCTAACAAACTTGTGAAAAGTGGGGAAAAGAGTAAGGGCATCAGAGACCAAAATAAAAGTCTCAGGCCTAGGTGAGAATAAAAGTAAAGGTTTCGTTAATAAATTGGTAAAGTGATGGGTGAATTAATAGGAAGATGGACAGAATTGACTTTTGACATTATAGAGTCCATCAAATTGGAGAGGCTAGAGGAATTTGGATCCACTGGGTGTTGGATCCATGTACAGTTAGTGTATGAATACTTGACATACTCAAGGGTATGTATTTGAAGAGAAGTATTACTAAAGACAGACTTCGTGAGCAGAACAGAGTGGTCAGAAATGTGGGCGGCGAGGTTGTGAATGTTGCGTAGAGGTCTGAGGTTACAAACGTGACTTGGATCTAACAGCTCAGCTACAAGCCATTGATGACGTTCAGAATGGCTTGTTCAGTAGCACAGAGAAAGGTATTGAGGAAGAGGGAAAATTCTTTTAAGACTTGGCAGTTTAAGAAAGAATCTTGGGCAGGGGCTGCTTAGTGGTAGGGTACTCTCCTAGCATGTGTGAGGCCCTGGATTCCATGCCAGGTACTAAACAAGGGGGAGGGATCTTGAGGTGCCCTGAAAGAGTGGGGATACAGATTCAGTTAGGTTGGTTTTTATGCAGGACAAAGTAGACCTTTAAAATATTCACAAACACAGAGGAAACAGTTAAGAAAACATAGAGGTGGGAAGAGGGAAATAAAGGATTGACTTCAAAACCCACCAATTAATTATTTATTTGCTATCATATAATTTGGTTGCTTTACAACCATCTCTAACTTACAGTTTAACACTGAATTAAGCTGCTCTCTGTTAATGAAATTATCCCCCTTTGTATATGATAGTTTTAAGAATGTTTAAATAGAATGTAAGGATTTTAAAAAGAAATAAAATTATTTTATGACTTACACATTAGCATGTTTCCAGGCTGTGTAGCTATTACCATCCATTGTGGTAAGGAAGAAAACATTGAAACATTAAACAAGATGGCAAGTGAAAGCCTAAGAATCTCCGAACTATAAATCATGAGTTTTTGTTCTGGGGTAAATTCTTAGATTGAATATAAAGTGTTATTTTGCTTTTTAGAAAAGTCAATACCCACTGCTGATGTTATTATCAAGTACATATCTCTATGTGCTATTACAGGCCTTGTACTTTAATTTTAGCCAATGTAACAAAATAGAGAACCTTGGAAATAACCTCAGTGTCTAATTTGAATGGCTAATGTAATACTTCAATGGGAACTAGTATTACGTGTACCCTAGAAAAGATGTAATTAGAATGACTGAAGACATGGGGTATGCTGAACAAAGTTGTAAAAAAAAATACAAACTTATATGCTATGATTACAGCTGTGACCAAATATATATGCACCTGGAAAAACTGGAAAGTGGTTAATTCTGAAATCAAGCTGCTTGAGTTGGGTTGGAGGAATTATGAGTCAGATTGGGTTTTCTCCTTAAATTTTTTTTTTTTTTTGTGGCAGTGGGGATTGAACTCATGACCTTGCGTTTGCTAGGCAGGCACTTAGGCCACTGAGCTAGATCCCCAGCCCTTCTCCTTAAATTTTTATCTAACATACTGGGTTTGTTTTTTTTGCAGTAAAAAATAGGAAAACTACTTTTGCTTAGATTTGTGTTAAGTACTTTGCTTTTATGAAATACATTTTATCAACTTGTTTTATTGATTGATATGTTCAGTTGAATTAAGTATTGATTATTATGGGTCATGCCCTGGGCATGGAAGTTTTCTTTTTTAACCCAGAATCCTTCACTCTAACAGAAATATGTAAGAGAGCATTGTGAACCAAATGACTAACATGACTGCAAGTTTCACTTGTTTTACTTCCTGTTGCTTACATTTTAGATCTTTAGGAGTTTTACTATCGTTAACCTTGTCATAGAGTTCCAATGACAACTATTGAAAGTTAACTTTTTTGATGATCACGTAACTAAGATGTGAATTATTTTACAGATTTTTGTCATTAACTGCAATTTACTTCTCTTTATAAATTTGTTAAGGAAGAGTCAATTTACTTCCTAGTACCTAAAAAAAAATACATATATATATATATATATGATACAGATTGTACCATCTTAAATAAAATTAGTTTTTAGAACAGCTTTGATATATAATTGACCTACAATGGCATACAGTATATTAGGATTAGTAAATATGCTTTGTGATTTTAGTTCTTTGAAATTTGTTGAGATATGCTTTATGGACCAATTTGTGATCAATTCAGTAAATGTTTTGTTTAGGATTGAAAAACATATGTATTCTGCAGTTCTGGAGTGCAGTACTCTGTATATGTTTGATTAGATGAAGTTTCTTCAAGTCTAATATATCTTTAATTTTTCTGTCTTATGTTCTATCAATTACTTAGAAATCTGTCAGTGGTTGTGGATTTGTCTACTTTTGTCTTGTTTTTGAGGTGTATTTAAATTTAAAATTGTTTTATTGTTGTGTTGAAAGATAAATTTTATTTCTATGAAATGACTTACTAGTATGTTTTTTACTTTAAAAGCCTTACTTCATCCAACATTGTATCTGTGCGAGCTTACTTGAACTTAGTGTTTTGATGGTATATTTGGTATCGTCCTTTTATTACCAGTCTTTCTGTGTTTTCTTTTCTTCCTCTTCCTCCAACTTTCTCTTTATATGGAGAGTTGAACCCAGAACTTTTGTGCTGAATTACGTCCCCAGCCCTTTTTTTATTTTGAGACAAGATCTCTGTATTGTTCTGTTGCCCAGCCTTGGCACAAACTTTTGATTCTACCTGCCTCAGCCTCTCAGAGTGCTGAGATTATAGGCATGCACTAGCATGCCTGACTTGTGACCTGATATTTAATGGGTCTGTTATTAAAGGCATATTGCAGTTTTTCATTTTTAATCCCATTCTAACAATTTTCTCTATTTCTTTTTTTTTTTTTCATTTGAGTCGCTGACTTGGTAACTTTCTCCTTCATTTTCTTTGAGTCCCTGACGTGGTGACTTTCTCCTCGCTTTTAAAGCCTTCCAGCACTTTAACCTTTTAAACAGGAATTAGTCTGAATAAGCTGGTCCTTCATATCCCTTGAAAAGGAGGAACTAAATTCATTATTTCTATTTTTCCATTAGTTGAGCTCTGCTCACCAGTTTATTGTGCTGAAGTTTGATTTCAGAGACAAGGTCAACATTTTGAAATAATTCATTTAAGGCTTGTCATTAAAGCAGCCATTTTGGAGCAAAGTAACTGACAATTAGATGTTATTTTTCAACACTGTGGTTCACCTTGAGCCAGTAACTTTTTTTTTTTGATACAGGGTCTCGCTCTGTAGTCCAGGCTGGCCTCGAACTCACAGTGTACCCCAGTTTGACTTCAAACTTGCAGAAATCCTTTTGCCTCAGCCTCCCAAGTGCTAGGACTATAAGTGTGTGTCACCATACCCAGCTTTTGAGCCAATAATTTCAGTGTTACCAGACGTAACATGTTTGTGTCCATCTCCTCAGTGGTAATACATATGCTAAGAAGTAGTTTACATAGTAAATCCTTTTGGCTCCCAGGAAGGGCAGTGCTAGTCATGTCACTGTCTAGTGTGTTTTGTGTTGCCCTAATGAAACACCAGAGGCTCGCTACTTTATTATAAATTCACAGTTCTGGCCGTGCAAGAGCCTGGCATCAGAGTCCTGGCGAGGGCCCCCGTTGCATCAAGGCAAGGTGACACCAGGAGCAAGAGAGATCTGAGGGTGTGCCAGGCTCACAACATTAATCCTTCCCCTAGGCCTTGCCTCACAAAGCTTCTGCCACCTCAGGGTTGCCATGCTGGGAACCTAGCTTGCTGCAGAGCCTCTGCAGGACACGTCAGGCCATAATGCTAATAAGATCTAGGCTTATTTCGTAGCAAGCATTTTTACTAATATTTTTTAGTGGGAGTAAGTCATTTTCTTATTTCTAAATGTTATAATATCTGCCTTTTATGGGTATATGGTAGCAAACGTGTTATGGAATATCATAATGAACCAGTTTTATGAATGATTTGAAAAACTGCAGCCAGCCAGGCCAAAGCCACTGAGCCAAGAATCAAAAGAGAAGAATGAAATACAGACTCAGGAAGAACTTGCATCTTTAATAAAGTGCGTGTATTTATGTAAAAGCCATTACAGATACTTCAAGTGTCCTTTTCTCTAATTGGACCACAAATTCCTTGACATTCTTTATTTCAAGAAGTGGGGTCTGTTACTGTTCTTTTGAACCTGAGTGGCCTCTGTGACAGTTCCGACCAATAGAATATAGCAAAAATGGCAGTGCTTCTAAACCTGGGCCTTTAGAGAGTGGCAGCTTCCACTTCTGCCCTCTTGGAATGCTCCCTCAGGAAAGCTAACTACCATGCATAAGTGCCTTGAGAAGTACAGGCTGTAAGAAACCCAAGTCACATGGCAAGACTACCTGTAGGTCTCTGGTTTGTGACCTCAGCCTAGCTGTTAGCAGAAACTGTAGTCCTGTAAGTGCGCCATCTTGGGTATCTGTCTCGGTCAAGGCTTCCTGTGCCCTTCACCTCAGCTGCACTCTGGCTACAGCTACATAGGAGACCCCCAGTGAGAACCGCTGTAGCACCTTAGTTCTTTCAGGCTGCTATAACAAAATACCATCAAGTGGGGTGCTTATAAACAAGTTTATTTCTCATAGTTCTGGTGACCATGAAGTCCAAGATTAAGGCATAGCAGATTCAGTGTCTAGTTAGGGCCTGCTTTCTAGTTCGTGGACAACACCTTCTCATCACGACCTTACACAATGGGACCTCTTCTGTGAAGGTCTTCATACCAGTTGGTCCATGACCTACTCACCCCCAAAGCCCCACCTCTTAATACCATCACATTAGTGATTGGGTTTCAACACAAGAATTTGAGGGAAGTACATTTAGACTATAGCATTTTCAGTTACTACATTTGGGAGTGGTTTGTTACACGACAACAAGTAACAAAAACAAAATTTGTTACCTGCAAAAAGGTGATGCTGTAATGAAAACCCCAAAGCCTATGATTATTGGTTTTTGTCACCCAGCATAAGGAGAAAGCAGAAATGTCCCGCAAATCTTGTTAAGGCAGGAGGGACTTGAGTCTTTTTCAACAGATTGAAAGAAAGAGAGAACAGTTATTGGAAGCTGAAGAGATTTTTACGAAATGAGAGAAAGTTTGGCAACATTATTGCCTGTAATAGCATAGAAAATAAAACTATGAAGATAGATATGACTGGAAAGGTTTTCCAGATGAAATACAAAAACTTACAGTTGATTTATTTAACTGCCAACATAAGATGTAGGAAGAAAAAGATGACATAATGAAACTTGTTTTTGAAAAACTGGAGTCAGGAATTGCTGGATTCAAAAATAACTCACAATGCTAGTCTTTCACAGCTAGAATTGAAAACTAATTAGTAGCTTCAAGACAAAAGCCAAACCACAGGGCTACCAATGAAGCAAAATGTCAGTATAAAAATCTCAAGGCTATAGCTGTATAAAATTGTGCAAAACCTCAAAGATTGAAGGGAGTTCACAGAGTTACAGAGAATTTTAATAGATGTCTCACATGCCCTCTTCTCAGAGAAAAGGCTATTACTACAATAAAAGGCTTTATTACAATAAAAGATACATTAAAAACAAAAAAAGATATATTGTCCCCCTATGCAGTATGATCAAAAATAGGATGACTTTAATTTTTTAAATATATTACAATAAAAGATACAGTGTCACAGATTCCCCTCAAAATACTCCTCCCTCTGAACATACTCCATCATCCTTGCCACTTTCTGAAGCAGTCTTGGATGTCTTTCGTGAGTGTTAGTTGTGCTGTTGTGGCTGCCTCAATGTCCTGAATTGACTCAAAATGTTTACCTTTCATGATTATTTTGACTTTGGAAAAAAGTCGCATGATATTAGATGCAGTGAATAAGGACACAGTGAAATGTTTTACAAGCTGCCTTTCTACTGGATGCCATGTAGCAGCAGTGTTTACTGAATTTTTGATCATCACCTCATAAAGACACAAGACTTCTAGAACTGCTCAGAAAGTAGCATGAGTGATGGAGTAAGTGTGTTGAAAATGACGAGGATTGATGGCAGTTTGTCTTTTACTGTGATAAATTTTTCAATCATTCACCATGTCTTTCAGTCCTATCTCATATTTCTACCTAGGACAAGACTGTTTTGCTTGTAAGTCCAGCTACTCCCAGAGCCTGAACTGGGAACTCAAGTGCTATTTCAAAATAAAAAGTAAAGAGCTGGGGGTGTAGCTCAATGGTATAGTGTCCCTGGGTTCAGTCCCCAGGTCTGTGGGGGAAAAAAGAGTAAGATTATACTTAGGGGACCGAGAGATGAGGAAGGGAGGAAGGAAAGGAAGGGGAAGTAAAAAGGAGTGAGATGTGTTAGGTGCATGTGGTAGTTCACTATGATGAATGTGACCATTATGTACTACAAAGATGTGCTAATAAAGATTATATTGGCTCATTATAGCATATCGGCTCATTGTAGCATGTATCATTTTTGTCTTTGAAATGTGGATAAAAATCTGGTTTTATTCTATAAAACTGATACAAGCTGATGTGTTATATATAATCTTTTCTTTCTACCATAAGCCTCTTATTTATATTCTGGTTATAAAAACAGTGGTGCCTTTGAAGGGCTCTCAAATGGTATTTTTTCCCGTATTCCCTGAAAATAACTTCACTGCTGCTCAAGCAGTTTTTCTTTTGTAAGCCACAGCTCTTTGGAAACGTTCGCATAGCTGAGCTCTGGTACTACTGGCCCTTCTCCTTACAGCCATCTGCCATCACCTGCGTAAGTGGCTGCCACGCTTTAAAGGGCAGTGGGTTCCTTCTCGTTGTTTCTTCCCTCCCTCTCAGTAACGTGAACATCTGCATAAAGACATCCAATTCCCTGGGGTCTTTATAAATAGTTTTATTGATATAAAATTCATAGACTATAAAATGTACCCTTTCAAAGTGTATTCTGTGGTTTCAGTATATTCATAGGATTATGCAGCCAAGACCACTAACACCAGAAGATTTTCATCACCCCAAAATAACCCCTATATCAGTCACTCCACTTTCTGCCCTCCCAGTTCCTGGAAATCACTAATCTGTTTCCTGTCTCTCTGGATTTACCTATTCTAGATATTTCATATAAATGGGATCATGTAATAGGCCTTTTTAAAGAGTGTACTGGCTTCCTTTGTTTAGCACAACCTTTTCAAGGCTTATCCATGTTACAGCGTGTGTTGGCTTTTTATTCCCGGGATACACTTAGAGCTGTTATGAATAATGCTGCTAGGAACATTAGCATACAAGGTTGTATGTGAAGTTTTACCATCAGTTCTCTTAATGCTGGTACATAGGGTAACTATGTTCAACTTTTTTTTGGAGCGTTTTGCTGGGAATTGAACTAAGGGCCTTACCATGCTAAGCTAGTGCTCTACCACTGAGCTACACTCCCAGACTATGTTTAACCTTTGGAGAAATTTCTAAAACAGTTTTCCAAGCCGCTGCACCATTTTATATTCCAACAATATATGAAAGTTCTACCTCTTGGCTGATACTTGTTATCTGTCTCTTGTAGCTACCATAGTGGTGTGGAGTGGTAGCATGGGGATTTTGATGTGGATAATGGTGTTGAACATCTTTTGATGTACTCACTGTTCAGTTGAACATCCTCCACAGGAAATACCTGCTTAAATCCTTCAACCATTTTTAATTGGGTTGTCCTCCCTTATTGAGTTGGCGGCCTCTTCCAGGCTTCACCTTCAGGTGTCTTCCCTCCATTCTGTTCACATGCTCTGGTAGTCATACCCTATACATTCAGTAGGCTGTTGCCCCAAAGCTTAACGTTAAGCACCCACTCTTGGAATAACACCTGTCCTTCTAGGTCTTTTGCTAGTACTCTGCAGCAGTATTTCTTTAATCCCATAGAGATCTCTAAATCTATTATGACCTTTTGTTAACTTTTAATTTTTAAATAATCTTAGACTTACAAATAAATTTGCCAAACTAGTACACAGTTTCATTATATCATTCACCCAGCTTGTCTGCTGTTAACATCTTATATAACCACAATATCAAATAATTATTATACTCATTAGAAATTAGTAATACCATGAACTAAAAGTACTCATTTTCTGGTCAGGATCCAGTCCAAGGTTATACATAGTATTTAGTAGTCATGTGCTATTTCATCAGTCTTTGCCTTTCATGAATTTGACCCTTTTGAAGAGTACTTGCTTGTCATTTTGTATAATGTTCTTAAATTCATGTAATGTATTCTCATGGTTTTAGATTGACTATTCATTTTTAGCAAAAATATCACAGTTGATACTGCAGCCTTTTTAGTTCATCATATCAGGAGGTACATGATACCAATATTTGTTACTCGTGGCATTATTAACCTTGATCACTGGTTTAAGGTAGTGTCTGCTAGATTTCTTTTTTTTTTTCTGCCAGATTTCTTTACTACAAAATTATCTGCGTCTCAGCCATTGTCTTCCCAAAGGCTTCTATCTTTCATCCCTTTCTCCTTCAACTAGATCATTCTCATCAGCATCAAATGTGTTTATTTTGTCTCAAAGAGAAAAACACAAAACCTTTCAAATCACATTCTCCTCTAGCTATAAATCTTTTTTTTTAACAGCAGAACTTCTCAAGAGATGTTTACACATCTGTTTTTATGTTATTCACTTGTCCCTGCTATACTTACCACTTCATTTAAATTATATTCAAGGTCACCAGGGGCTCTGTTCTACCCACCTAAGACAGCCAATGAATGGATGAGATACATGAAACAACAGCTACCAAAACACAACCATCAGGCAGCAAAGGACAGTGATCCCTGAAGGGATGCACACAAGATGAGCCCTGCTCTGGCTTCCTCTTGCTGCCTGGTCAGAGCAACCACAGTGCAGAGACAAGAAACCCAGGCAGAGCCTGCTTTTCTTCTTGTGTTACAGAGCTGAATATGACAAAGTTCACAGGACAGCATGTCTGAGGAGAGAGCAGCACACAGAACACTCCCAGGTGTCTGCCTTGGTTATTTGGCAAGTTCTTCTTGTGCATGCATATAAGGAAACTTATCAGGCAAGGAAAGGAGTCACCCCAAAGGATCAGCAGTAACAGTGTTTGGGGTCCCCCAAGTGTGGAAGTAGCACCACCAGACAGAATGAAAACTACATGGTTCACAGGGCATGGGGTAGACTACTAAAAAAGCATCTCACATCAGGCTTGGGGAACAGTTTTAAACAGAGCATTGTGTAACTTTAAAAGTCCTTTAAAAATGAAAGCAAAAGTAGGGTTTTTCAGAGAGGTAGAAGACAAACGAATTCCTCACTTGAAGGCATACACTACAAAGAGGCTGAAGTCCTCAGACAGAAATGGCACAGAGGAAGTGTGGGTCCGCAAGAAGGCGTGAGGAACACAGGTAATCACATTCGATTTTTTTTTTTTTGTTAAGGAAATCTCTACAAAAGATAATTCACTTTTTCAAATAACAGTACTGTATTCAGTTTATAACATTTGTAATTTGAAGTATGGCAACAACACAAAGGTCAGCTCAGTGGAGAAATGTAACTATTACGAAATTTTATACACTAACTTATCAAGTCTCCTGAAGGTGAACTGTGAAAAATTAAAGATCCATACATTACTGTGCACCCCAGAGCGCCACTAAAACACCAAAATGAAGTATGTGGTTAATAAATCAATAGAGCAAAGTGGAATCATAACAGGAGTCAGTTACTTCAAAATAAGGTGGGATAAGGCCGGGGATGCAAGTCAGCAGCACAACGCCTGCCTGGCAAGTGTGAGGTGTTGAGCTCGATCCCTGGCACCAAATAAATACATAAAATTATAAAACTAAGGTGAGAAAAAAGGAGGGAAAAGTAACAACAGATAGGACACCCAAAAACACAGATAATAGATTAAAACCTAAGCATGTCTGTCACCAGATTATATACAAAGGGCCTAAATACTGTGGTGAAAAGGCAGAGATTGTCAGATTTGGTCTTTGTAAAGCAAGATTCAACTGAATGCTGCCTATTGAAACATACTTGAAAAAAGATGTGATATTTTTATACAGTGGAGTACTACTCAGCTATAAAGAAAGATTGCATCAAGACTTTTATAGGTAAATGGACATGACTTGAGACCATACTCATAATTCACATGGGTAAATACCATATTGTCTCCCTAGTGTAAGAAACTGAAAGCGTAAATACGATCCAAAATCTACAATAAATATTGTGTAAGGGTAAGAGACCGCTCAAAGAGGAAGAGTAACTGGGATAGAGGAAAGGAGGAAAGAAGGAAGAGAAAAGGAAAAAGCCATAAGTTTGTGTAAAATAGCTAAAATGAGTATATTACTAATTGTATTAGTTCTTGGAAAAGAACAGTTAATATTCCTATGATTAGATCAATTTTGCATTCCTATATCTGGTAATCTAAGCAACCCTTTTGAAGGTAACAATATGCAACATGACAACCATTGTTAAATTCCTATCATCTTGTTTTATAAATCTATACTGTTACTGTTTGGGTTTGTTGTTCTTTGTTTGTCTCTTTTGCGTTTTGTTTTTCTTTTCCATGTCTTTTTTTCTCTTAAATAAAAATAAAAATTACACTATAGATACAACTAAAAAAATGCTTTAAAGATTAAAAGTTGTACTTTTATACACTAGCAATGAAGAATGAGAAATTGAAATTAAAGAATATAAATCCTAAAGACATTTACTGCTTTTCATTACCTGCTTAGTAGATTTTAATACAGGTAACATTTTTTAAAAGACATGTTTGTGTTACATACATTTTGGGAAATACTATTTTTTAATCTTTGCCCGCTTCGCTCTCTTTACTTTTCCAGATCTTCTTCCACATCTCCAGAATGTCTACCGCCCTATCTCCTAGCACTTTATTTTGGTCTTTATTCATATTTTGGGTCTCTCATATAAGAAAAACCATGCAATCTTTTTATGGTTTGTTTGGTTGGTTAGTTGGTTGGTTTTTTGAGTCAGGGTCTCTCTATATAGTTCAGGGTGCCCCTGAACTCATTAGCTTAGGCTGGCCTCAAACTTATGTCAATCCTACTGCCTCAGCTTCCCAAGTGCTGGGATTACAGGTTTGCACTACCATGCCCAGCAAACCATCCAGTCTTTAATCTTTTGATTTCACCACAGTCTCAAGATTCATAAATTTGCTTTAAAATTGCTTTAATTTATCCTTATGTCCTAGTAATATTTCACTGTGTATACATAACACATATTCTTTATCCATTCATCTGCTGGTAGGAATCTAGGCTGTTCCTATAATGTCACTGTTGTGAACCGCACTATTGTAAACATGAACATGTGTATACTAATTCTTTTGGGAAGATACCCAGGAGAGATATAGCTGGGTCAAATGGAATTTCTATTTTCAGCTTTTCGAGGAATCTTCACACTGATTTCCATAGTGGTTGTACTAGTTTACGTTCTTATTAAAGGTGTAAATGTATTCCTTTTTCCTCATATCCTTGCCAGTGTTTATTGTTTTTCAAGTCCTTGAGGATAGCTATTCTTAGTTGAATAAGATGGAATTTCAGTATTGTTTTGATTCTCATTTCCCTAATGGCCAAAGATGCTGGGCATTTTCATGTACTTGTTGGTCATTTGTATCTCTGTTTTTGAGAAGCGTCTATTTGTTTCAACTGCCCATTTTTTAAAACTGTTTTTGGGGGGATATCTGATTCTTTTGAGTTCTTCGCATATTCTAGATATTAGTCCTCTGTCAGAGGAGTAATTGGCAAAATTTCTTTTCCCATTCTGTAGGTTGTGTCTATTCTGTTGTTTCCTTTGCTGTACAAAATAAACTACTAAAACTTTTTAGTTTTTATACAATATCATTTGTTTTTTCTGTGTTATTTCTTGTGTAATTGGAGTTCTGTTCAGGAACTCAGTCATTGCCTATGCCTATGTTTATATCTTCATGTGTTTCACCTATTATATCTTGCAGCAGATTTGGTGTTTTTGTTGTTTTATGTAGGTCTTGATCCATTTTGAGATTTTAGTACAGGGTGAAAGATACAGGTTTAGACTCCTTTTTCTGCATGTGCATAACTAGTTTTTCTTACACTAGTTGTAAAAAAGGGCATCTTTTCTCCTGTGTGTTTTTAGCTACTTTGTCAAAGATCAGATGGCTAAAGGTGCATGGCACTGTTTCTGTGTCTTGCACTGTATTCCATTGGTCAGTATGTCTATTTTTATTCCTGTACCATGCTGTTTTTATCATTGTAGCTTTGTAGTGTAACTTAAAATCTAGGATTGTGATCCCTGCTTTGTTCTTTTTTGCTTGGAAATGCTTTCACTTGTCTTGGTCTACTCTGGCTCCATATATATTTTTGAATTTTTTTCTAGTTCTGTGAAGCATGCTGTTGGTACTTTGATTGGAATTGCATTGAATCCATATATAATTTTTGTAGTATGGCCATTTTGACAATATTGATTCTGCCTATCCAGGAATAGGAGATGTCATTTTCTAATATTCTCTTCCATCTTTTTTTTCCCAGTGTACTATAGTTTTTTCTTTCATTCTTTCTTTTAGTAAATTTTGTGATACATAGTAATTCCATTCAACATGGAGGTTTGATACATACACATATCACATCTTGGTCACTTTTAACACCACCCACTTATCCCCCTCCTTTTCCCTCTCCCTCCTTCCCCAGATCCCATTCCCATCCTTACCAAGAATACCTTCCTGTGTCTTAACTGGCTCTTTGTTTTGTTCTTCCAGTTGTGTCTTAGTTACTTTTCTCTTGTTGCTGAGACAAAATATCACCCAAAATTAAGGAAGGAAAGGTTTATTTAGTTCATAGTTTGTGGAGGTTTCAGTCCATAATCGGCTAGCTCCAAGGCAGGGTGATGTGGCAAAGGGGAACCGTTGTTCATGGTGGTGGAAGCTACCAAAATCAACAACAGCCAAGGGGAAGAAGCAAGTCTCTTTTCCTCCCTCATATTTTATGCAGTTCCCGCCCCCCACCAGGGTCAAGTGTCACACACATCACTAATCCCAGCACTAGACGATGAACCAATCACAAGCTCTAGATTCAGCCACCTCCAGAGAGCTACCCTCCTCCTGACCCCATGAGGCTTTGGGGGGACATCCAGACACAAATCATAGCAAATTGTTTATTCTTTGGGTCTCTCACATTGGAGATACCATGCAATATTTAATCTTTTGTGACTTATTTACCATTATGGTCTCAGGGTCCACTCATTTTTCTACAAATGACTCAAAATTATCTTTTATTGCTGAGTAGTACACCATTGTGTATATATATCATTATTTTTTTTATTCAGTAGTTTCTGCAGATAAGCCACTTCCATGGTTTAGCTGTTGTGAATTTTGCTGCTTTAAACATGAGTATGCATATATCACTGTAGTAGAATGACTTTTGCTCTCTGGAAAGATACCCAGAAGTACAGCTGGGTCAAATGGAATTCCTATTTTTAGTTTTTTGAGAAATTGCCATACTGATTTTCAAAGTGGTTGTACTAGCTTGCAGTCTCACCAACAGAAGAGTTCATTTTCCTCATAACTATCAGCATTTGTTGATTTCTCAGTCCTAGACAATGACCATTCTTACTGGAGTAAGGTGAAATCTCAGTGTTGTTTTGATTTTCAGTTCTCTAATGACTAAAGATGCTAAATATCATTTCATGTAATTTTTGATCATTTGTATTTCTTCTGTGGAGTGTCTACTCATTTCAGTTGCCCATTTTTTTCATTAGACTTTTTATTCTTGGAAGTCTAATTGTTCTTTTAGTTATTTATATATTCTACATAGTAATCCTCTATCTGAAGAGCAGCTAATAATTTTTTTTTGCTTATTCTGTAGGTTGTGTCTTCACTCTGTTGTTTGTTCCCTTTGCAGTGCAGAAGCTTTTTAGTTTAACATAACCCCATTTTTTGATTCTTGGTATTATTTTTTGTGCAGTGAATTTTTGTTTAGGAAGTCTTTGTCTATGCCTATGTCTTCAAGAGTTTTACCAATTTTTTCTGTTTTTATAACTAGGTTTTTGATCCATTTTGATTTTATGGTAATACAGGGTGAGAAGGATCAAAATTTGTTCTTCTGCATATGTTGCAGTTTTCCTGCACCATTTGTTAAAGAGGCTATTTCTTTTCTTCATTGTATACTGTGGATCCCTTTGTCAAAAGTCCTTTGGCCAAAGGTACTTGGGGTTGCTGCTGCATTCCATATTTTATTCCATTGGTTATTATGCTTGTTTTGTTCTGATATCATGATATTTTTAGTAGTGTGGAAGTCTGAGATTCTGATGCCTCCTGCCTTACTCTTTTTATTCTGGAATGCTTTGGCTATTTTAGGTCTCCTCAGGTTTCATATAAATTTCAGAATTTTTTCTAGTTCTGTTAAAATACACTGATGGTATTTTCAAGGGAATTGTGTTAAGTCTATAATTTTTGATAATATGGTTATTTTTACAATGTTAATTCTGCCTATCTAAGAACAGAGGATGTCTTTCCATTTTCTAATATCCTCTTAATATCTTTTTCAGAGCAATATAATTTTCATTATAAGGTCTTTCATTTCCTTGGTTAGGTTAATTTTCAGATATTTAATTTTTTTGAAGCTATTGTGAATGGGATTATTTTTCTAATTTCTTTCTGAGTAGGTTCATTCTTGGTGTATAGGAACACTATTGATTTTTGTGTGTTTATTTTGTAAGTTCGTGGCTGAATTTATTAGTCTAAATGTCTTCTGGTTGGGATTCTTTGGGTACTCTATGTAAAGGATCATGTCTCCTGCAAACAATGACATTTTTATTTTTTCCCTTCCTATCTGAATCATTTGTTTCCTTCTCTTGCCTAATTCTCTGTCTAAAGTTTCAAATACTATATTAAACAGGTGTGGTGAGCATGGACATCCTTGTCTTGATCCTGATTTTACTGGAAATGTTTTTGGTTCCCCCCATTTAGTATGATAGCAATGCATTTGTCATAAATGACTTGCATCATTCTAAGGTAAGGTCCTTCTATACCAACTTTTGTTAAAGTTTTTGTCATGAATGAATGTTGGATTTTGCCAAAGGCTTATTCTGTGCCTGTTGAGTTGCTGATGTGATTTTTATCCCTACCTATGTTAATGTGTATATTGTATTTATTGATTTACATATATTAAACCATCCTTGCATCCCTGGGATGAAACCAACATCGTCGTGATATATATTTTTAATGATTTGTTGTATTCCATTTGCAAGTATTTTGTTGAGAATTTTTGCATCTGTGTTTATTAAGGAAACTGGTCTGTAGTTTTATTAGATCCTTGTCTATTTTTGGTATTGGTAATGTTAGCTTGAAGGAATGAGTTTGACAATACTCCTTCCTTTCAATTTCATGGGAAATTTTGAGGAAAGTTTGTATTAGCTCTTCTTTTCAGTTCTGACGGAATTCAGCAGTGGCTATCAAGTCCTCAGCGTACCATACTTTTCATTATAAAGGTCTTTGACCTCCTTGGTTAAGTTCATTCCAAGGTAATTTCTTCTGATGCTCCCATGAATGGTTTCTCAGTAACTTCATTATTGGTGTACAGGAGCGCTATTTTGTGTTGATTTGGATTCTGACATTTTGCTAAGTTTATTAGCTTTAAGACACTTCTAGTAGAGGTTTTTTTTTTTTTTTTGGTCTTCTATGTAAAGGATCATATCATTTTCATTTATTTTTAATTTTTATTTTATTTACTTGTTTATTTATTTATTTGGTACCAGGGATTGAACTCACAACCTCAAGCTTGCCAGGCATGCGCTTGTGCCACTGAGGTATATCCCTGGCCCTATTTTTACATAATGATAGTTTGACTTCTTCCTTTCCTATTTGTATCCCTTTTTCTTTTTTGCTTGCTTGCTCTTGCTAAAGTTTCAGTACTATATTGAACAGGAGTGGTAAATGGGGACACCCTTGTCTTGTTCCTAGCTTTAAAGGGAATGCTTTCAGTTTTTTTCCCATTTAGTTTGTTGTTGGCTGTAGGTTTGTCATGAATACTTTTTTATCAGTTTGAGGTAAGGTCCCTGTATACTTATTTTTGTCAGGGTTTTTTTCTTTTTTTATCATGTATAGGTGCTGGATTTTGTCTGAGGATTTTTCTGCACCTATTGAGATGATCATAAATAGGATTTTTATCCTTCTATTTATATAATGTATTATGTTTATTGATTTATGTATATTTTATCATCTTTTTATCCCTAGGATGGAGCTGAATTAGTCATGGTGCATGATCTTTTTTTTAATGATTTATTGCATTCTGTTTGCAAGTATTTTGTTGAAGATTTTTACTTCTATGTTCATTAAGGAAATTGGCATGTAGGTGTTTTGTTTAGTCCTTGGCCAGTTTTGGTATCAGGGTAATACTGACTTTAACAAATGAATTTGGAGTATTCTTCTCTTTCAGTTTCATGGAAGAGTTTAAGAAGTTTTGGCATTAGTTTTCTTTGAAGTTTGGTAAAATTTAGTCATGGATCAATCAAGTTCTGGGGTGTTTCTTAGTTGGTAGAGTGTTTGTTGCTTCCTCAGTTTCATTGCCTGTTATTCATCTATTCAGGGTTTTTATATCTTCTTGGTTCAAATTTATTTTTATGGTTTGTGTCTAGATGTCCCCACAAAGCCTTGTGCAGTCATGGGGGTCAGGCTTTTCAGAGGCACTGAATCTAGAGTTTGTGACTGATTCATGGTCCAATGCTGGAATTAAGGTGTTAGTTCTGCACCCCTCCTAGGGCAGGTAGTCTGCATACAATGTAAGGGGCAGAAAGGCTTGTACCTCTTTTGTTGCTTTTGGTGTCTTCCATCACCATGAATGGTTGCCCCTCTGCCATGTGCCACCCTGCCTTGGAGCCAGCCAATTATGGATTGAAACCTTTACAGACTGTGAGCTAAATAAGCCTTCCCTCCTTTAACTTTGGGTGTCAGGTATTTTGTCTCAGCAACGAGAAAAATAAGACATTTAGTAAATCATGTGATACCCATAACATTCCTTATTGAAACATTTTCTATTCTTATCAGTCAGAAATCAGAGAATAGAGGAATCATTTTTGCTTCAAACAGAGCTATAAGGCAGGAATTAGATACTCAGAATTCATTGGAATGGCTGAAGAGTAAATTCCAGTGAGTTACTGCTAAACCTTCCCTTCAGACAGCTGCTATCTCCAGCTCTCATGAAGCTATTGGAAATACCTATTGAGGTTACAGCTGTTGCACATTCCCAGAGTGACCAGATAATGGAAAGTAGTGTCCAGCCTCCACAAACCCTTCCATCTGCTAAATCTCTCATATGCTGGCCACTATTGTGGGAAACATAGCCTGTACCTTCCAACTACCCATGCAAATCTTCTCTCATTGGAGAAGCCTAAATCATATCCAGAACCCTTATAGAAAGGGAATCTGGAAAAGATGATCTCTAGCTTCCACCCTCTGAATAACATTCACTCAAAGAAGGGAGTGAGAATAGATGCTGACTTCAAACTAACAAATTCAGCTGTAGTGGTTTTATCATGTCCCCTACCCCAAAAAAGGTAAGTTCCAATCCTAACCGTCAACACGTGTGAATGTGGCCTAATTTGGAGGAAAGATCTTTGGAATGTAACTGGGTTAGAATGATATCATACTGGATTAAGGTGGGTCCTAAACCCAGTGACTGGTCTCTATAGGAGGAGAGAGAGATTTGGTCACACAAGGAGAAGTCCATGTGGGGACAGAGATGAGAGTGTTGTATGTGTAAGCCAAGGAACACCAGCAACAGCTAGGAGCAACAAGATGTGGGAAGAAGCAAAACCTTCCTCCTGGAGCCTGTGAAAGGAGCATGAGTATGTTGACACCCTGACTTTAGCTTCCCCAGGACAGTTACTGTAAGTCACCAAGTTTGTGATAACTTGTTAGGGCAGCCCTTGGAAATTCATACCGTATCAGCACACTTCTACAGCATCAGGTGCTCTACAGTTTTTTCTTTTTCTTTATTTTAAATGGAGTAAAACAACACTAAAATGAAACAACAAAACAAAATAGTGGTAGGACAGTAGGAAATCCATAATCGTTACTATATTGCATATTGTTATCCTCTAGGTGCTCAGACTACTGGCCCCAGGCCTGCAAAGTCAATCAAACAACATAAATGTCAGGTTGCTTCCCTACTTCAGTTATCATCTCAGCCTGTGTTGCGTCCTGTTGCTTAAGGGGGGGTTGGGAGGTGGGGGGCAGAGGTGGCTCACTTGCTGGTTTTCCCCAGCCAACAGGTCTTCCACTGGCACACAGTGGGTGGGGGCTGCATTACTTCCTGGCTGTTTCGCCCTGTCCGGCAGGGCCGCCACCCCTGGTTTTCTTATTTTTGCTAGATTCCTGAATGATCCCTCTTCCCGGGCTTCAAGTCTCAGTTCAGATTCTTCTTGTGTCCATGGGACCCACCTCTCTCCTCCTCTTCCTCATGTTGCTATATTCCAGAATCTGGACACCAAAACTTGGAGAGGTTCTTTCTCTACTGCTCACCATTCCACCATTTTCTGGAACTCTCTTCTCTTCATTTTCTGATTCTTCCTGGTCTCCTTTGTGTGTCCCTCTTTGTCTGACACCTAGACATTGTGGTGTTTGCTCTTAGCATTGTAATCACTATGGGTGAGTTCACCCATTATCATGCATTAAATAGTGGCCATATGTTGGTATCTCTCAAACTGGCCATTTCCATACTTAGCTTCTTTTTTGAAGACAGGCAATTGAATGTATAATGTATACACTTTATGTCCAACTACTTATCTTCACTTGAATACCTAGATGTCTCAAACTTACTCTATTCACCCAGCCCCATAAATTTTCTCTCAATAAATATTTCCAATATTCATCCAAAAGCTTAAGTAAAAAAAATCTACTATCAATTTCTCCTCTCCATCATCTCGGAAAACCCTTTCAAAATTTCTCCTAAACACTGGGGTGGTGGTACACACCTGTAATCTCAGCACTCAGGAAGCTGAGGCAGGAGGATCACTGCCAATTCAAGGCCAACCTGGGTTACATAGTGAGTGCAAAGCCAGCCTGAATTATACAACAAGACCCTGTCTAAAAACAACAGCAACAAATTTCCCCTAAACATATCTCAAATTCACGTGTATTTTTCTAGCTTCATTGCCAACACCCTGGTCCAAGTCACCATCATCTGTGTTAGACCCTAGTTGGTCATCCTGCTTCTGCTCATGCACTCACACTCTATTCACATACGGCTAGATCAGATTTTCAGAAACAAATCAGAACATGTCCATCCTGCTCATAGAAGCTCTCACTGACTTTGCACTCCACAGAAAAATAAAATTAAAACCCTCTATGCATGACTGCCTTCTGTTTACTTCTCTCCTGTGCATAGACTACCTTTTCTTAAACTTGCTATGCTCCACCACACTAGTCTCTCCTTTCCTACTTTAGGAAAGTGGACTTTTGCATTTCATGCCTACAATACTCTTTCTTCTACTCTTTAATAACTACAGTAAGTCCCTAACTTACGAACATTCGAGTTGCAAGCTTCCACAGGTGTACGGTATAAGACTCACTTTGTTGGACTTAGAAATGAATCTCATTCATGAACGTTTTCCTGGAACAGAACTCATTCGTAACTCAGGGACTTACTTTAGTTCCTTCGTACACTTGAAGTCACCCCTCAGACCTTTCTTGACTGTATAACTCTCACTTGTTCCTCTCTGTTATAGCCTGTTTCTTTCATTTTTGGCACTTGAATGTCATTTTTGGCACTTGTGTGCTTTTTAAAAAAATAAATATCAAATCCCCAGTGTGCAGCCTGTAGTAGATTTTTTTTTTTGGTCTTTTTGAGACAGGGTCCCACTGTGCAGCTCACATTGGCCTTGAGCTCCCTTTGTAGCCCAGTCTGCTCTCGAACTCGCAACAATCCTCCTGCCTCAGCCTCCTGAGTGCTTGGGATTACAGGCATGCACCACCATGCCTAGCTCTGTAGTAGATTCTTAAAAATATTTTATCGAATGAATCCAGTAAGTCTTTCAGTTATGCAATATTTTACATAGCATTTGATTGGCTGGGCATGGTGGCACATGCCTGTAATTCCAGCACTCAGGAGACTGAGGCAGGAGGATTGCTGTGAATTCAAGAAAAGGCCAGCCTGAACTGCAGAGCGAAACCTGTCTCCAAAAAAAAAAAAAAAAAAGTATTTGCAGTGACACATGAGAAAACTTTGAAGCTAATCTAAAATATTTTTATTACAAAATCTTCACAGCCAAATCATAATAATCTAGCAACCATGAGAGTTGAGAATATTAAGGGTTGAGCAAATCTTAGGAACACATGCAACTCACTCAGTTTATAAGTGAGTAGACAGATCCAGCATTGTGGCGCGTATTGCTAAAGACTTAGAATGTTCCCTTTGAAGGGCCTCTTCCTGAGTAAAGGACACTTTGTTACAGTAACTTCCTTTCACCCTTTCCTCACTAGAGTAACCTGTAAACCTGCTGAAGGTATATGCTTTAGTAGTATAATACGCACGGTGATGTAAACTGGTTACACTGTCTGTAGTGGCTTGAATTAAGAAAAACATATCTTAAATACATGAAAGTGAGCAATTTAATTGTACAGGGAGTCAAGCCTGTAAAAACACTGGCCCTCACTAAAAGCCACTACTACATCTGGTTAGCCTCCAAAGAGAGTTCCCTACAGATCCCTCAGCACCCATAACAAGGTCACTGTCGGGGTAGTGCTCAGCAACTTCATGTAGCTGTCTTGGATGAAGATACACCTTACAGATCGTATCACTCATCATGGCTTTGTGGAGGTCTATTTAATAGGCATTTCATTTGAGCTAGAACTGCTTTTTTTTTTCTTCTTCTTTTTTGTACTAGGAATCAAACTCAAGACCTTGTGCTTGTTAAGCAGGCATTTATGCCACTGAGCTATATCTCTGGCCCTTAGAACTGTTTTTTAAATGGGACATTATGAATCAAATAAACTCACTCTGAAGAACCACATTCCTAAAATACAAAGGGAAGAAAGATTTAAAACTATGTAAAGAAAATTTTTCCAAAAATAAGTTACCACAAATGCCTTTTTGTGCCAGGCACGGTGTGCACACCTGTAATCCCAGCACTCGGAAAGCTGAGGCAGGAAGATTACAAGGAGTTCGAAACCAGTCTGAACTGCTTGACAAGATCCTGTCTCAAAAAACAAACAAAAAACAAATACATTCTTGTAATAACTGCCTTTTTTTCTTTAGCAACAAACCTATTATTCTTTGTGAATATGAGCTTTGACTTGACTTCTTTTTCTTTTTTCCTTTTTTTTTTTCATTTTGCTGTGCTAGGTACTGAATTCAGGGAGCTCGGAGCTAATCCACAGTGTTGCACTATATCCCTAGCCTTATGATTTTTTTTTTTAAGGCAAAATCTCAAGGCTGGCTTGAACTTCTGATCCTCTTGCCTCAGTCTTTCCAGTATTGGGATTACCAGCATGTGTCACATGAGGCTTCCAGTCTTACTTTTTAAAAAGTGACATTTAAGAAAATTTTAAAAATAAAAGTGGTATTTATTACCTAAAATAAAACATTTTACTTATACCACCAAGATTTTCTGAAACACAGGTGCTGCATTTTCAGTAGACAAGATATCAAAGCAGAATGGCATGGTGGATCTATATATCAAAAGAGCAAAATAAAAAAAGTGCAGGAGAGAGAGGACGCGCGCGCAGGGCCGCTCTCGCCGCCGCTCCCTCCCTCCACGCTCGGGGCCCGCGAGGCCGCGTTTCTGCCGCCGAACAATGGGCCTCGGCGCGCGGCGCGCTCGGGCCGCGCTGCTCCTGGCGGCGCTGCAGGTGCTGGCGCTCGCGGGGGCCGCCGGGGCGCTGGCGGACCCTCCAGAGATTCCAGGGCTACTGCACAACTCCAATGGTAACGTAACAGAGACTGTGTCTTCCAACAATACAAGCAAATCCAACGTTAGCAGCAGCACTGTGAAACCGTTAACAACTGTAGTTTCCTTGGTCTCAATCAACATGACAGCTGTCACCAAGAAATCCACAGCGACTTCTAAAATGGCAACACCAGGAATCTCAACCAGTCCAACTCCCACCACCTCCAAGTCTACACCTAAAGCAACAAGTACTTCACAAAACCTATCCCAAAGTCAACACCCATGATGACCACAGCTCACCATAGTTTGGTGACATCGCTAACAACAACTGTTCATTCTAAAGAAAATAGAGGCTCAAAATTCGATACTGGCAGCTTTGTTGGTGGTATTGTATTGACACTGGGAGTTTTATCTATTCTTTATATTGGATGCAAAATGTATTATTCAAGAAGAGGCATTCGGTATAGAACCATTGATGAACATGATGCCATCATTTAAAGGAAATCCAAGAACCAAGGAAAGAAGATTGATGCAGCTCTATAATTTTGGTTTATTAGTTTAAAACAATATTCTCTGCTTAAAATGATATAAACGGGCCAGGTATATGACATATGATGTATTACATAAATACGTGAAGATTCCTCATCATTACTAAATGTAAAAATGTCTTAA
>RJWT010011895.1:0-22874 GCA_004365215.1 Cuniculus paca
TTCCACCATATGAAGACATACATATAAAAGTACCATGTATGACAAGCAGGCTTTCACCAGACGCTTGGGCTTCCCAGTCTCCAGAACTGTGAGAAAGAAATTTCTGTTGCTCACCTATTACCAGGTTTAAGGTACTGTGTGGCAGCAACTAAAACTATGTAAGATACATACTTTGTGTCGTGTTTTGAGAGGGGCTTCTTTCAACCAACATATTGCACTTGAGATTGATCCACGTTGCTATAGGTAAAAACAAAGTAACATTTATTTTAATGTGGGTGGATATACCACAATTTGTACCAGTTGAAGGTTATTTAGGATGTTTTCAGTTTTCAATGATTATAAATAAATATTCATATACAGATTTTTAGCATCTAGGTCCTGCGTATATTTGTTATATATACACCTATATTATATGATACATATATAATTTTATTAGATATACACAAATGTCTAATAAAATATATTTTTATATATCTGTATACTTCAGATTCCTTCAAAATTTCTATGTAGACAAACATGGTAATAGATAGTTTTCTTTCTCATCTACTTAACTGCCTTTTATCTTTTTTTCTTGCTCCATTGTATTCACTAAGGTATGCATTCTGATGTTGAATAGAAGTGATGACAGTGCTTGTCTTCTTCCCTGTCTTCCCTAGTGAAAATATTCTTTCACAAGGAAGTAGTATATTAACTACACATTTTTTACAGATGCCTGTAGTAAGGCTGAGGAGTTCTATTCTTTGGTTGTTGAGAGTTTTCATTATGAATACATGTTGAATTTTGTCAAATGATTCTTTTCATCTACTAAATTGATTGAATGAATTTTTTTCCTTTGAGTTGCTTATATGATGAATTACACTGACTGATTTTTGGATATTGAATCCACCTTGCATTCCTGGGACAAACTCTTTCTGGTTGTGATATGTTATTCTATGTATTGTTGAATTGGATATTACTTATGTTTTGTTAAGCATTTAGTATATATGTTCATGAAGGATATTTGTCTATAGATTTCTTTTCCCTACTATCTTTACCTGGCTTTAGTATCAGGGTAATGTTGGCTTTATGAAACAAATTGGGAGAAAATGTCACGCTTTTCTGTTTCTAGAAGAGATTCTATAGCACTTGTATCATTTTTATCAGTGAAACAGTTTGGAAAAAGTTCATGCAGATTTTCTCACCGGAAGGTTTTTAAAATACCAGTATACTTTTTTTTTTTAAAAGACATAGAACTTTTCATGTTATCCATGTTTTTTGAGGGAGTTTTGGTCATTTGTGTCTTTCAAGTATGTCCATTTTGTCTAAGTAGTTGAATTTACAAACTTGAGATTAGTACTCTTTCTTTGCTTCCCTTTTTTATTTTAGTACTAAATATTAAATCCAGGACTTTGTTCATGCTAATCATACACTCGACCACTGATCTACATTCTTTATCATTCACTACTCATCTTTATCAGTCTTTTAGTATCAGTAGGATCTATATACCTATAGATCTTTTTTATTCATATTATTAGTACTTTGTTTCTCTTCTTTTGCTTTTCTTGGTCACCATGGGGCAAGAATGATGAAAGGATGGAGATTTTACCTTATTTGCAAAACAAGAAGTCAGAGTGTCAGAAATTTGTAAATCCTCATAGAAGACTTGTGATTCCTAAATTAGAGATAAAGTTTAGTTTTTTACTCACAGCAATAGCAGTAGTCAGGGTAACAGCACTTCTGCAGAAGTTCCCTAGGTACAAATTCCCACAAAACAATACAAAGAGGGCCAGATGATGACATCGAAATTGTGAATCGCGTTATAGGACAGGAAGAGTAAGGTTAGGGCACCAGAATCTTTCAGACTGAATAGTAAGAACACCCTATTTCCTTTGCTCCTGAGTGAGACTTTATTATACCAGACAGTAAGCTGCCTGCTCTTTATTCTGGAAAGAGATACTGTCTATTCTCTACACCTATTTACGGACGTTTTTGTGAAAGAAAATAGTCCAGGACGAAAGAAAATCAGTGTCTTACTAAAACGTGTAAAATTGGGTTTAGTGGCACAGGCCTGTAATCCCAGCACTCAGGAGACTGAGGCAGGAGGATCACCAAGAGTTAGAGGTGAACTTGAGCTTCATAGTGAGTTCAAAGTAGCCTGCACCACAAAGCAAGACCTTGTCTCAAAAAACCAAATAAGTAAGTAAATAAATAATAAATAAACAAATTTAAAATAAAATAAATGTAAAAAAGTGAGAAATCTATAATCATTTTCTACCCTCTGGCTAAAAAGTTACCAACTGTGCTGATAATTCCAAAGAACCAGGTTTCATCTGATTGGTAGCCATTAATTTTCTCTGTTGTCTTACTGAATTTTTTACTGTTAGTTTCATTATTTTTGTCCTTTTGTTTTATGACTGTTTCATTTACTCAACATAGTTTCTTAAGGTAGAAGTTTATTGTTTTGTCACCCTTATTCTTCCTAGTCAAAGTATTTTAATGATATAAATTTCATTCTTTCAGCTACATATCAGCAAATTTCTATGTTTTATTTTTGTTCAATTCAAAATATTATCCAATTTCTCTCTCTTATTTTTCTTGTCTTTTTGAGACAGGGTCTTACTATGCAGTTCAGGCTGGCCTTGAGCTCACTTTTTAGCCCAGGCTGGTCTTGAACTCGCAGTGATCCTCCTGTCTCAGCCTCCCGAGTGCTGGGATTGCAGGCGTGAGCCACCATGCCAGGCTGTCTATTCCTTTTTTCTGCTCTGTTTCTGATTCACATATTCTGAAGTTCTGTTGTTACATGTATACACTTTGGGATTATTACAATCTAACAAGTTGATTCTTTCATTACTGTGTAATGTCCTTTTTATCCGTGATAATTTGTCTTGCTCTGAAGTCAACTTTGATGTTAATATAGGCCCTGCTGCTCATTTTGAATAATGTTTTCATAGTGTATTTTTCCTTTCACCTTACTTTTTTACCTATTTATGTCACAATATTTAAAATTGATTTCCTATAATCAGTGAAAAGTTTGGTCTTATCCAGTCTGTTTTTGTTTAAAACCAATTACCTGTAGTATAATATTTATACGGTTGGATTGAGTCTGCTATTTTATTATTTGTTTTCTATTTATTCTCTCTGTTTTATATTACCCTATTTTTCCTTTCTTGTATTCTTCTGGATTATTTGGATATTTCTAATCTTTCATTTTAATTTATCTATTAGCAGTTAGGCTATATTTCTTATTACTTTTTAGTGGTTATGCTAAGGATTTCAAAATACCTACATTCCTTTAGCTTTCTATTTATGTTAATATTAGCACTTCAAGTAAAATGCATTAAACCTAAGTAGAAATGACATGGTGGAACATGCCTGTAATCCCAGCATTCAAAAGGCTGAGGCAGGAGGATTGTCATGGGTTCAAGGCCAAATGGGCTATCTAGTGAGTTCAGGGCCAGCCTGAAATAGCTAGTAAAACCATGTCTCAAAATAAACAAACAAAAGTCAATCTCTTTAGCCTTCCCTCTTTTTATGTCACGGTTATATTACATCTACAACACTGAACCTCCACCAATCTTGCAATCCTTGTTTTCAACAAATACTTCAGCAAATCTACAAAGAAAAATAATTCTGTAACATTTATCTAGACATGGGTTTGTTCTTCCTTCATTCCTAATGTTCTAACTTTCCCTCTTGTATCATTTCCCATCATCTTGAAGACTTCTTTTAGTATTGCATTTAGAACAGATCTACCCTCAATGAAATTTTTTGGTCTTCTTTCTCTGAGAATATTTTTATTTCTCCATCTTACCAAAGGTTATTTTCAATGTTACAGAATTCTCAGTTAATATTTTTTTTCTTTAAGCATTTTAAAGTTGTTCCATTGCAGCATGGACTCTGCATAAGTTTTTTCAAGATCTTTCAAAATTTTACCCCCTATTTTGGTTTGTGGAATTTTTATTATAATGGTTTTTTTTTTAATTTTATAACCTTGTTTGTTTCACCAAATTGGAACCATTTTAGCCATTATTTCTTCAATTATTTTCTTGCATCAACTTCTTCTCCTTCTAGGACTGCAATGACAAATATTATATCTTACAATATTGTCCTAGAAGTCCCTATCTGGGTTTTTTTTCATCTTTTGTCTCTCAGTCTTTACATTGAAAAATTTCTGTTGATCAATCTTAAAATTCACTGATTCTTTTCTCCATTATCTCGTCTACTTGTTTCCCTTCCAATAAATTTTTATTTCATACACTGTATTTTTCATTTCTAAATTTTTCATTTGACTCACTTAAAATTTCTATCTTTAACTTATTAAAGATAAAAACAACACATTTAGGTTCAGGCTATAAATTCTGTTTCTCCTTCTTTGGTTGATTAGTTTCAATGTCAGTTCTATTTTAAAATAATTTTCCATACTACTTTGGGACCCTACACATGTTCCTCTCAAGGATTAGCCTCTGAATTGTTCACAACTGATGTCACAGACTACTTCTCAGCAACTTAGCTGCACAGCCTTGAACCTATTTCATGCACACACACCTCCAGCTTGAGATGTAAGATTCAAAAATAGCACATTCTTCCATCAAATTTAAGAATTCTAGGAATGTGTTAATGATAAGACTTTTTTTCTTTACTGTTTCTCATGGCATTGATGTTGTTCTCCTACCATGTTATCAGAATAGTAATCTATACTTGAACCACAAATGTACAAAAATTGATTTTCTTCTTTCTGTTGTTTAAAGAGTCATGTTAACATTTCGTTTGTTTTGCAGTGCTAGAGAATGAACCTAGGGTCTCGTGCATGGTAAGCAACATTCTGTGACTGAGCTACATTCACAACCCACAAGTCATGTTTTTTTTTTCTTTG
Organism: Cuniculus paca; assembly: GCA_004365215.1. Lineage (NCBI taxonomy): Eukaryota > Metazoa > Chordata > Mammalia > Rodentia > Cuniculidae > Cuniculus > Cuniculus paca. The sequence goes on from RJWT010011895.1 coordinate 4,853, forward strand.
CCAAAAATAACCAAGAGAGATAAATGGAAGGCATTGTTCACTCTTCAGCTTGATTTTAATCCAATTTTCCCTCTTAGTCCCAGTGAATCTCTTTTACAAAAAGCTTACTTGCTTGCTTTTACTTTTGCTTTTATGCTTTCATAAAGGAGTATCACTGGGTTGGAGATATACCTCAGTGGTAGAATGGTTGACTAGTATCCACAAGGTCATGGGACACTAAACAAAAAGTATCATTACTTTCTTCTTTCATAAGAGGAAAAAACTTCGGCCAAAAAAGGGGATCTTGGAAATTGTGTCAACTGATTTCATTTCATAGTATCTTATTTGATGCCCAGATGTCAACCTGAAACAATGATACCTACATTCTAAAACATCTCCCAACAGTTACCCAGATTAGTGACTTTTAAGTGAACGTGTGAATGAGTAACTCCTTCAGCAGCAAGTTGAGAGAGTGCTAGATCATATTACTACTCCAATGTCTACCCACAAATCAGTACTCAGGCCTGCAAAAAGCTCCCTAATACATTAGTTAGCACAGAGTGAAAGCAGGTTACTAATAGAAGCAAGATGAGAAATAAGGGACACGAGCCTTTGAGTGGGGTAAACCAAGCCAAGTATGTACCATAAGCTATTGTATCTCATTAATCCTCCTGGAGATTCTTGGAAGTTAGTATTATCATGCTCATTTTTCTTCTAATAAGAACATTGTCTAGAGAAATGGAAGATTTTGCCCAAATTTAGAGTGAGAATAAGTGGCAGATTCAGGTCATACAGTAAATGAAAGAGAAAGCATGATACAATGAGAAAAGTGTTGACCGAGAAGTTAGGAGACCTGGCTTTACTACTCACTAATTCTGTGACAGATCTCAGGACACGGCCCAGGGAACTATAATAGAATTAGGAAAAGTAGGTGTAGGGGCAGGACAAAGAAATAGCACACCCACTTCACTCTCCAACGGGGTGATAAAGGCTCCATACCACAAAAAACTTCCTTGCTTTTCCATCTCTTTTGAGGATATCAAATTGACAACTAATGTTAATCTTTTACCAAGTATTTACTAAGGGCCTACCATGTGCTGGATACTATTCTAAACACTGTTCAATTTTTAAAAAACAAAAAACTGCCACTGGATTGCATGTTACCAGAAAACTTGGAGAATTTGTTTCTCCAGTTTTTAAGAAAATTTTGTCTGTTCAAGATTAACTGGAAGGCTAGGCATAGTGGCACACACATGTAATCCCAGAACTCAGAGGCTAATGCAAGAGGATAGTCACGAGTTCAAGGCCAGACTGGGCTACACAGTAAGCTCAAGATCAGCCTGAACTATACAGTGAGACCCTGTCTCAAAAACCAAAAAAAAAAGTATTAACTGTAGGACAGTTTTGTGGCAGGGAATGGACAATTCTCTCAAGTTCTGTGTTCAGTGACCATTTTTTGAACATATTTGTATGTGTTTACAGAGTGCAGTACATTAATTTCATACATGTATACAAAGTAAAAGTACCAAATCAGAGTAACTAGAATTTCCATATCTTTGAATATTAATCACTTCTAAGTGTTGGAAACCTCCATATTCTCATAGTTATTTTGAAATATATCCTACATTCATATAGGCTATAGTTATATAGCCTATATGCACAGAACTAATTCCCTCTGTGTTTAGTTTCTCATCTCTCCCTCCAACTCTTCTCAATCTCTAGTGACCAGTATTCCACTCTTTTCTTCTGAGATCCAATTTATAGTTACCACAAATGGGTGAGAACATGTCTACTGTATTTGTCTTTTACAACTGACAGGTCCGTCTACTTTGATACAAATGATAGGACTGAATAACATTCCATTTCATACATACACTACACTTTCTGTATCCATTTATCTATTGATAGACCCCTTAACTGAGTTCATCTCTTGGCTATTGTGGGTGGCGCTGCAATCAACATGTAGATGTATGTGTCTTTTTTTTTTTAAGAGAATAAAACCAAGCAAAATAAAACAGAACAAAGTCAATCGAAACAAACCAGTGTGACACAGGATTTCAAAACAATAATGACTACCATAATGCCTCCTGCTGTCTTCAAAATAGCTGAAGATGCCTTCAGACATAGTAAAAATCAAACAGAAAAGGACAGAATAGAACCAATAAAAACATAACAATGAATGCAATAAAGGACTTCAAAACAAGACAATAGTGAACCCAAAATGGCTACCATAATATACCTTGCTATCTTTGAAATAGCTGCTCATGCCATCGGATATAACAAAATCAAACAAAACAAAAAAGAATAAAACTCAACCCAACAAAACAATGAAAATGATACAGGACTTCAAAACAAGATAATAGGGAATTAACAATGGCCACCACCTTCAGAAGGAGATGCCCTAGACATGCAAAGTCAGTGAAACACCAAACAACACAAGCATCAAATTGCATTTCACCTCAATAGCTGTCATCGAAGCCTGGGTTTCTCCGGATCAGCCAGTTGCTTATGGCCCTGGGGAGGGGGTCGGCTCTTCTTGTTTCCCAGCCCGTGCACCAGAAGGGGCAAGGGTCTGGCTGTCCCCTTGGCTGTGGCAGCCTGCACATGGTGCTGGTTCGCAGGGAGGGCTTGCTTCTTGGTGATTTCTTGTTCTCTTCCCCCACAGTCCACAAATGACACTGACTCGCAGGAAACAGCTAGGGTCTGGCTCATACATGTCTTTAATATAATGATTTCAATTTCTTTGTATTTATGCATAGTAGGATCATACATAGTTCTAGCTTTAGTTTTATGAAGAATCACTGCACTGTTTTCCATTGTGATTGTACTAAGTTATATACCTACCAAAATTGTCCAAGAATTTCCCTTTCTCTGTATCCTTACCAGCATTTGTTATTTGTCTTTTTGATAATAGCCATCCTAACTGGGGTGAGATCATCTCTCATTGTGATTTTAACTTTTCATTTCCCTAATTACTAGTGACATTAAGCATTTTTTCATGTGCTTTTTGGTCATTTATATGTCTTCTTTGAAGAATCATCTATTTAGATCATTTGCCCATTTTTATATTAGGTAATTTGGTTTTCTGCTATTGAGTTGTCTGTGTTCCTTATAATATTTTGTCAGATGAATGGTCTACAGATATTCTCTCCCATTCTAATGGTTGCTTCTTCACTCTGCTGATTGTTTTCTTTGCTTTTCAGAAGCTTCTTGGTTTGTAATAACCTCACTTATCTATTTCTAATATTATTGTCTGTGCTTTAGGAGTCATATCTAAAAAATCTTTGTCTATGCTAATGTCTTGAAGTGTTTCTTCTATGTAGTTTTATAGTTAGAAGTCTTATATTTAAGTCTTTGATCCACGAGCTCAGGGATTTCTTCAGAATGGTGATGTAGTTCCAGAACTTGCCTGAAATATGTGAGATCATGAATTCAATTCCCAGTAGTGCAAAAATAAAATTAGTCAAAATCATCAAATAAACCCAAAGCATCATTATGAGAAATAAAATTGCTTGTAAGCTATAGTTCTCACATAGTAGCCCTTCATTCTGCTCCAACAATGCCTGTTCCTACTCTAACTCTTCTCCCCAGAACCCCATAGGCTTTAACATGAAAATAAAAGCTATGATCTCTGAGAAGTATTGAAAGCTAATTGCCACAGTTCAACTATCCAAAATGCTGTTTTTAGGTCAATGCTGCATATTCAAGCTGTTCCCACATTTTCCCCACTGTTAAATCAATGTGAAAATAATATATTGAACTAACTGGGATAGAAAAATAATTTTCTGGTTTTTCTTGGTTTTGTTCTTGTTTTTGTTTTTGTTTTTGTTTTTGTTTTTGTTTTTGTTTTGAGACAGAATCTCACTTTGTAATTCAGGCTGGCCCTGACCTCACTATGTAGCCCATGATGGCCTTGAACTCATGGCAATCCTCCTGCTTCAGCCTCCCAAGTAGTGGGATTACAAGCATGCACCACCACACCCAGCAAAAATAATTTTATTAGCCAAGTGTTATAGCACATACTTGTAGTTCTAGCAATGGAAGATTGAGTTGGGTGGTTAAGTTCAGAAGTTTGAAACCATCCTGGGCAATTTGGTAATACACTGTCTTAAAAAAAAAAAAGAAAGAGGGACTGGGGATCTAGCTCAGCGGTCTAAGCACCTGCCTGGCAAGCGCAAGGTCGTGAGTTCAATCCCCAGTGCCGCAAAAAAAAAAAAAAAGAAAAGAAAAGAAAAAGAGCAAGAATTGCATTGCTTTATCAATAAATTCCTAGTAAGTGTCATTAGGATATTTTTCTCATCAAATAGAGTGACTCTTCACTAATAGTAAGAGCATAAATATATATCTGACATGATACCTACTGCTTTTAAATATACATAATAAAACTGAATAAGACAATGTAATTGGTACGTATTTTCCTCAGATATATTGTCGCGATGATGAAAAGCTAGCAAAATAGTACTTAGCAGTGGGTTCACTGCAGTGACTATATCTGACAATATGATTCAGAAGTTTTTTGAGTTCATTTGGGGAGAAGAATTTGGAAAAGTATGGAGAAATGGGATAGAGAAGCTCTAAAATATTGTAAGCAGAGCTTAATGATGATTCCGGTGTGAGTTTAGAAGACCAGAGTATTGATAGGAATGTAGATAGTAGAGACTGAGCTCATGAGGTTTCAATAGACATGAAGACTCTTTGAGAAACTGGACTGGAGGGTATTCATGTTACATTCTGGCAAACAACCTGTCTATATTTGGTCTATGTCCTGAGACTGTATGGACAGATGAATTTAAAGGTGACAGACTAATATCTTGCAAAGTTTCAGGGCCACATAGCATTCAGGTGGTAGCGTGTGCATTTCTAGCTGCTTCTAGTCAAATTTTCAATGAGAATCTAGAGCAAAAAGAAGAGCAGATAGATTTAAAAACTTGCAATTAGGCCCAAAAAGAAGTATGTGTAAAGTTGGGACCAAAGGAAGTACCACTGTTGAAGAGATTATTGTCATTAAAAAGAAGTTCAAGAGTTCGCATCAGAGCAATTGGAAGGGTGATTTGAGAGCATCTCAGAAATTAGCTAGTCCTTACCCATCACATGCTCAAAAGTGTAAATTGCTCTGAAAATTTTTGCTTTGAGAAGAAAGTGCCAGGGTGCCTTGATTACCTAGGGCTGTCTGGAAAAGTATTTCCCTGTGTACAGTCACACAGGCACAAAGAAGCTGTGCAACTATGATTGAAGGGGGCCCAACTTCTGCTTAAATCCAGGGTAGATCTTGGCATTATCCACATGAAACTTGTTTTTGCAGACATGTAGAATGCAAGAGTTATGGGGTCACAGAGACATGGAGTTAGAGGATTGAATTTTTTCTCTGCCTGGTTTCAGTCTTGCTTTGATCCATTTCCTCCTTTCTAGTTTCCTAGTCCTCTCTTTAGGAATAAGAATGTGTGTCCTGTCCCGCTATTGTATGTTGGAAGTACAAAAATTACTTTTCTTTTTATGGAAAATCACAGCTAAGAGTTGCCTTATATCTCAGAGGAGACCGGACTTGGAAGTTTGAGCAATACTCAAATTGTTGAGAATTTGGAAACTCTTGGAAATAGACTGAACAAATGTTGTACTATGAAACAGGCATCAGCTTTTGGGGGCTGTCATAGTCAAGGTTTAGAAGGGAATGGATTCAATACCAGACACATAATTTATAAGATTATTTTATAATATTCACCCAAAGAATCAAATGCAAAAGAGTGCAGATCTGTCCACACACTGAAAACCCAAAGAATCTAGCTGAGAGCCTGGATCCCACAGCTATGTCCTGCATGAGTCCAGCTGGAGGCCTAGAGCCCATGACAATGTCTCATGCAAGTCTGTGTCAAGGATCTGCATGGGAAAGGCCCAAAGGTCAATGGTGGAAGCCAGAAAATATGTGCCAGTGGGATGAAGGATGTGTGCCAGCAGGCTGAGGGATCTGCACTGGAACCGGGAGGCAATAATCAAGGTAAGGACCAGAGCTTCCCTGAAAAGAACCGCAGCCATTCTCAGGAACAGCAATGACAAAGTTCTTTCAATGATGAGAACAGCAGAGTTCTTATCAGGAAAGCCAGTATGACAAGCTTCTGCAGGAGAATCAACAGCACAGCATCTTCCCCTCCAGTTCTCTTTGTATGCTGTTGGCAACAATCCTCAGATGGGCCTTCCACACCCAGAACCACGCTGATTCAGTTCAGCTGGGTGTTACAAGTTGACCATTAGTTAATCCACCACGGAGGCCCAGATTGTAATGTTATGGTTGAGATCTAAAATGCCCCTCCAAAGGTTTACTGTATTGCAGGCTTGGTTTTCAGCTGATGAGGTCTTGTGAAGTGACCAGATCATTAAGGCTGTAAATTCTCCAAAGGATTATCTATTGTTGGATTCATCATTTGATGGCAGTATTGGAAAGTGATGGAAATTTAGAAGGTGGAACCTACTTGAAGGAAATGGGGGCATGACTTGGAGGATTATATCTTGTCTGTGGCCCCTTCCCCTCTGGCTCATTCTCTCTGCTTCCTGGCTACCAGGAGGTGAGCAGTTTTGTTCCCCCACATCCACCTGCCACAAGGCATTATCTCACCATAGGCTCAGAAGCAATGGAGCCAGCAGACCATGAGCAGAAACCTCTGAAACCACAAGCTGAAATAAATTTCCTCCTTTAAGTTGATTTTCTCAGGTATTTTGTCACAATGACAAAAAGCCAAGTAACACAATGTGGATGATTCAATCTAGGTTTCCTCCCTTTTACTGGTGGTGTGATCTTAGATAAAGTACTTTTTTGTGTAGTTCATGCTGAGCTTGAACTCACTCTGTAGCCCAGGCTGGCCTCAAACTCAAAGTAATCCTCCTACTTCAGCCTCCCAAATGCTGAGATTACAGGTGTGCACCACCAAGCCCAGATTCTTGGATAAAGTACTTAACCATTCCAAGTCTTCCTTTCTTGAACCATAAAACTGGGAGAAAAGCTATGTTATAGTATATTAGAATCTGATGTCTAACACACCAGGTACTTAACTAATGTTAGACAAATGTGAATTCAAAGTCTGAAAAACTTCTAAAAGAACAAATGCATCTATCTGAAAATGTCCTCAGAGGGAATTTATCGTAGTAAATTCTACATTTGATAAATTGAATGCAGCAGAAGGATTTCTTAAACATTGTCACCTAAGGCAGAAAAACAAATCTTCCTTTTTAATAAATGTTTTCTATTTCAATATCCCATTCAATTAAATTAGGCTGAATGTTTTTGGAAGGACTTGAATATAATAATACATAAAAGTTTGTCCATAGGTGGCCATGAGCTTTTGCTGACACTTAATGAAATTTGTTTAATTACTCCAGCAGCCCCTGTGTTGGCTGCTGTGCTGAGGTCATTGAAAAACTCAACCCTGTGCTACTTGGGATACAAGAACATCTTCTGTTGATTGAAGGCTGTACCCTGTGGAAATGTTTTAATGTGGTCCTTGAAGCATGTCCTAAGAAATGCTGTCAACACATATTCTTCCTTGTCAGGCCTTTATTTGGTCAGGAATACTCCAGAGTTCTGTCTTTCTGCCTGTGGTTTACCACATTGTCTCCCATTTGGTTTCAAATCTGGGTTTAGCTGTGTTCAATGAAGCAGAGGTAGCTGAATTAGAAGGATATCATCAACACTGCTCCCTTAGAGAAAATTCTCCATCAGATAAATCACTAAACCAGTGACCATGTTCTGATACAAGAAGTCACATCCTTGCCAAAGGATCATTCACTTGAAGAGAAACACATTCAAACATAGGGAGAAATGTGACATGCCCCTTTGAACCACATGGAAATCTGGGCTTGAACTAAAAACCCCAGTGTAAAAATTCTAAAGAAGATGGAAAAGGTAACAATAAAAGAACAATTATGCAGAATTCATATTCACCCAGGTGATTTTTTTAAAACAACAAATAGAAGATTTTTTTACTCTAGCATTTTATATAAACTAAAAGATCTGATATAATCCTTGAAGACCCAACATTGAGCTGGGTGCAGTGGCCCAACATTGAGCTGGTGCAGGTGTAAACCTGTCGTCCCAGGTACTCGAAAGGCTGAACTGGAAGAATCACCTGAGCCCAGGAGTTTGAGACCAGCCTAGCCAACATATGAATTGGTTTTAAATATAGTAAAAAATTTTCCTCACTTATAATAGGAAAATATGTGACATGATGTACATCTAAGATATTATTTTTCACATATTCACAAAAATCAAACACCCTACCAGCACAGTGGTGAGTAAATAGAAAATCTTGTATGTTGGTTACATATTATACTTTCTTGTGTATTAGAAATTAGTAACATTCCTATAGAGGGCAATTGCATGATTTCTATCAGAATTACAAATGCATATTTTTTAAACTTTAAGAAAAATATTTTAGACAGGGCTTTGCTAAGTCTCTAAATTGCTGAGGCAGGGCTTGAACTTGAAATTCGCCTATTTTAGCTGCCCAGAGTGCTGGGCTACAAGCATACACCACCATGCCAGGCCAAACGCATGTATTTTTGATATGTCAATTAGATATACTTTCTGAAGATTGCTCATATATGTGCAAATTAACACAAGGTATATTGATTTTTTTAGTTGTTTCATTTATTTTTATTTTTTTATTTTTTTTCCTTTGGTTTTTTTTGAGACAAGTTCTTGCTGTGCAGTTTAGGCTGGTCTTGAACTCACTATACAGCCTAGGCTGGCCTCAAACTGGTTGTGATCCTCCTGCCTCAGCTTCCTGAGTGCTGCAGTTACAGCTGTGTACCACCAAACCCAGATAACACAAGGCATATTGTTGAAACATTTTAAAATAGTAAAAGATTCAGAACAAATAATTATCTTTTAAGTGGGTACCGATTGAATAAAATATGGTACATCATACAGTTGAATAATATTCAGGTGAAAAGGAAAGGAAAGCTGGGCATGGTGGCACATGCCTATAATCCCAGCACTCAGGAGGCTGAGGCAGGAGGATTGTTGCAAATTCAAGACCAGCCTGGGCTACAAAGTGAGCTCGAGGCCAGCCTGAACGGCATAGTGAGACCCTGTCTTAAAAAGATGAAAGAAAGAAAGAAAGAAAGAAAGAAAGATTTTTATGTAATTGACATGAGGAAAGTTCTATCATAAACAGGTAATTATGGACAATCAAGTACATAACAGTGTTTAAATATGCTATATTTATGCATACAATGGGGCAAATATAAAGATATTTACATTAGTATTATGAGAATATTTATAACAATAATTACTTGGAAAAAGGAGAATAGGACAGCAAGAAATTCAAGAGGAGACCAGAGATGGGGAGGAAATTGTTCAACGTAGCTTTTTAAAACTTTGGTTTTTTGAATAATGTTAATATATTACCTGCTGAAAAAATTTCGATCAAATTTTAACTAAACATTTCCCTCTGTGAATTATTCAAAAATAAGCCTTTTATAGCATGGAATGATTTTGTAAGTGCATTCTTGACAATTTCTTGCTTAGTTGAATCATGGTAATGGCAGTTATATTTCAATTAACAACATTAATTGCTGCCTCATTTAACTTTATTTTAGACAGTGTAAGCCTGATTCAACATACCTCTTCAACAACTTAGAAAAAAAATTTTTTTAAATAACTGATGTAAACACCTCACAAATACACCTACAAATGTTTGAGTGATGTCAGTAACAAGGTAGGTATGTAAATATGCAGTCAGAGTAACATTTACATATTGGAAATAATAGGAAACATATCATTAACAAAAACCAAACCAAACCAAAACAAAACAAAACAATCATGAAGAAACCTCACCTGCTCATGTTACAACTCCAGGGCAGGGATGCCGGTAACAGGGGTGACTAAGGCATGTTTGAGATATGGGTTGTATGGAAAAATCTCTATACCTGTTAATATTGCTGTGAACTTAAAACTGCTATAAAAAAAATTAGGTTTGTGTTAAGAAAGAAGAATTCCAGGGCAAAAAGGAGGCACAGCTGGGGATGAGGTCTGAATGATTCCCTCAGCTCTAACCTCTGAGGCTGTTTATTGCTCGGGTCACATTAGCAATCTCTGTACTCGTATTTAACTTTAACATAAAATTTAACACGCTGTTGTAATTTTAACAAACAAACTTTCCAAATAGCTTAAACGTATTTAATCTCTCTTAACATTAAGGCAGGTACAGGAAAATAAATGGGAAAATAGGTGTTATATTGCATATGCATAAACAATGCATATTTATGAAGTAATTATGGTTAATTTTTAGACAATGTGCTGTCTTAATACCCTACCACAAAAAAATACCTTATCACAAGATTTAAACTTGTCATGCAACCAACATATCCCCAAATAATTGATTCTTGTGCACATATAAAGAAATGGTAGAATCGGCCATACTGAGACTGGGAGGAGCCGATCAATGAGCCACCTAGCCAGCCTTTCTGGTAAGCCGCGCAGACCATGCAGGGCCCAGGAAGAGAAAGAAAAGTCAGCACGTCCCGTGAGCCTACGGAGCACAGGCTGAGAATCACCAAACCCCCTCACCCTGTAAGCCACCAGCTGGTTCAGAGATCAGCCTGAGTTGATAACAACTGAGGTACAAAAAGCAACTGAAGGCTTGTACTGTTTGGTTGAATATGAAGGCCTGCGGCCAGCAGTCTAAGCATCTATACTAAGGATAACAGTATGCAATGTGGCAAATATAGGCGGTTTCCTTCTATCTTATTGTTGAAGTCCCATGTTGTTCTCACTGTTTTGTTTTGTTCTTATTAATTTTTTTTTGCTTTACTCAACATTCTGTTTTGATTGGTTTTATTCTGTTTTGTTTTGGTTTGATTTTGCTGTATCTGATGGAATGGACAACTACTGTGAAGATGACAAAATATACTATGGGAGCCATTGTTGTTTTCCTATTATCCTGCTTTGATGTTCTGAACCAATTTCACTGCTTTGTTTTGATTGGATTTATACTGTTTTGTTTTGTTGGTTTTTATTATCTTTAAAATAAAAATATAAAAAGAAAAAAATGGTATATATTTGAACAATGCTATATTTATTGATAACCAAAAAAAAAGTACTTTGAAATTAGAACTTCTGTTCTTGAAAAACTGATAGCTCTCTTGCAAAGGAGAAGGGAACCAATCTAATGGAGGAAAGAAGGAAGAGGAAGGGGAGGGGAGGAAAAGAAAAAAAAATGTGTTATGGCTTGTACCAACTCCCCACAACGAATGTACTGCAAACATATTCTAATAAATTTATTTAATGTTATGACCTGCTCTATGGAGAGGTTACATATTGCTGTCACTGTAGCCCAGTGGTACAAGGCACAGAATTTTGTAGTAAGACAGTGCTAATTTAAATCACTGTGCTTATGACCTTGGGTGAGTTTTTCATGGGAACGGTATCCTATCACACAGTGGATTCCTCATGAGTTTACTTAAATAATACATGTAAAAAAGGTTGGCACAGACATCTACTTAAACTCAGTGAATCCTCTATTCGTTTTTTTTTTGGAACTGGGGATCGAACTCAGGATCTTGTGCTTGCCAGGCAGGTACTTTTGCCTGAGCTAAATCCCTGGCCCTGAATCCTCTATTCCTTAAATGTCTCTCTCCATATTCTTACAGGTTATATGTTTGAATTGAAAACAAAAATAAGAACTCAAGATATGCAGAAAAATAGGGAAGTTGGCAGTTTCTGAGGAACAATTCATGGGAGACAAAATAGTCCCTCCTAGTCAAGGCGCATTGCACCAAAGGAGCCCACGAAGTGTAGAAGCTCTACTCAAGAAATCAGTAGATTATGCTGGGCATGGTGGTGTACACCTGTAATCCCAGCACTCAGGAGACAGAGACAAGAGGATCACCGTGAGTTCAAGAGTAGCCTGGGTTACATAGTGAGTTCAAGGCCAGCCTGAACTACATAGTGAAACTGTCTCAAAAAGAAAAAAGAATTCAGCAAATTCCTAGATCTCATTCCCTGTGAATATGCAAACACTTCTAGAAGGAGAGTAACCCATTAACATTTAGCATCACACTTTAAACAAATGTTACTTCAATAGCTTGCCACACAATTCATCTTAGAGAAGAGTTTCTGTTGGTGAAACAGAATCTTGATGTGCCATTTCAAGTGTGGAAAGTCTTTAGGGAAAGTTTGCATGCGGCAGGAATGAGACAAAGAGCAAAACTGTCCTGCAAAAGAAAATAACAAAGATTTGTGGGATTAGGGGAAGGAGCTAACAGCAGCAAAAGAGCAGACTTGGAAGTCAGGAGAAAGGCAGTGGCAGGTCCTCCCTTCTGGCCAAAGAAGACTGCAACTCTCTGGTGGCAGGAATAGCCAAGGACTTTTGAAAACGGAAATATCTAAAATTCACTGGAAGAAAGCCTCTTTAATAAATGATGCTGGGAAAAGTGGCTATCCATATAACAAAAATTGAACCTAAGCCCATATCTCTCACCATACACTAAATTAAAATCTAAATGGATTAGAGATCTAAGTATTAAAACAGAAGCGCTAAATCTGAACACAAATTTATATACAATGGAGTACTACTCTGCCATAAAGAAGGATAAACTTGAGTCATTTGTAAGAAAACGGATGTATCTCTAGGCCATAATCTTAAGTGAAATAAATCAGGCACGAAAGTTTAAATATCACATTGTTTCTCTTGTACGAAAAAGCCAAAGGGTAAATAAGAAGTATAATGGAAGTTAGATATTGGGAAGTAGGAAAAACTTGTTCAAATGGGAAGGGAACAAGGGAGGAAGAGGGGAAGGGAAAGACAGGAAAAGGGAAAAAATAAGAAAAGAAAGAGAAAAATGGAAACAAAGCTTTTATAAATAAGGAGTGGAAGAAGGTTGAAGAGAAGGGAGGGGAATGGGGAAATAAAGGCTCAAGATATATTATGCACAACCCAAGAAGTCAAAGAGAAAAACATCACATCTCCACCTGGAAGGGCCAACAGCTCTGTGGATGTGGGGAAGGGAATGTTATTAGCTGGATACTGTTAAAGGTTCTATTTTTTAGAGTTTAACAATGACCATCATATTTGTACTGGAGGTTTGCTTGTTTGTTTGTTTGACTAGAGAATTAACCCAGGACTTTCAGACTGAGTGATGTCTCCAAACCCGTTTTTTAAAAAACTGAGACAAGTCTAAGTTCCCCAAGCTGGGCTCAAACTCACGACCCTCCAGTCTCAGCCTCCTGAGTAGGTAGGATCCCACCTAATAGGAGGGTGTGTCATCCTGTGTCACAACGGGAATCTTGTTTGGACATTCTAGCAGGGGAGTGCAGCTACTCGTATACCCTTGACTGAGGAACGGTCCTCCCCTATCGGGGTGGTCGCCCTCTTTGACTGAGCATGTAGCTTCAGGAGGGACGCACATGGATCGTTGAGGGAGGAAGGCGACAGCCTCCCAGCTAGCCAGATCAGCCAAATCAATCCTGGTGATCAATAGGGTGACAGATGTTGCAGCCAGATTGCCTCACATCTGGGAATCTTTACAATAAAGATTTTTCAATTAAAAAGTTACATATTATGTATAGACACAAATGCCCTATAATGAATCTGATCAACATATATGACAAATATGTTCTAATAAAAAATATAAATTTAAAAAATTAAAAGAAGCAAAAAAATTAAATAAAATAGTTATAAGTACAGTAGTTCATGCAACTTTATGCCTCCAAACCTTACGTAGATCCCACGCATAGCACTGAATAGGACCATTTTAGGTGATGAAGGTAATATACAGAAAGAAAACACCTGTAGGAGTGAAGTGGGCAGAAGATATTGAGAGTAGGGTAAATGAACATTGGAAGAGACTTCCAGAAACAGAGAGGTAGAATCAGAACATCTAGATCTGGAACACATTCTCCCCCAGGAAGGCAGAAAGACTGGGGAAATTGGGACAAGGCTTGCCTCCTTTCCCATCCCAATTCTGTCTCCAAGAAGCGGGTGCCCTAGCTATATGGTGGCTGTACTAACTCTCCTCCCTCCCAGCTCTCTGACAGCTGGGGAAAAGTTAAAAAATCAAGATCCAGGAGGCCTAGTATCCAGGGCTACCAGGAGAAGGGCAGCATGGCAGTTCAGGACTAGACGAGAACACTTGACAGGGATGATAGAGAAGGGCATTCATGGCTTGTGCAGCCTTCTAGAGATTACAAGTTAACAACTTAAATATTATTCATCTAAATTTAAATGTGTATATATGTTATGTGAGTGAGTGAGTGATTGTTATGGTTTGTGCCCAAAGCCTCATGCAGTCATGGAGCAAACTTCTAAAGTTTGTGATTGATTCATGGTCCAATGCTGGGATTAAGGGCGTGAGTGCTACATTCGTCCTAGGGTGGGTAGCCTGCATACAAGTAAGGGAGGGAATGAGACTTGTTTTCTCTCTTTCTCGTTGTCTTTGCTGTTTTCCACAACCATGGACTGTTGCCCCTCTGCCATGTGCCACACTGTCTTGGAGCCAGCTGATTATGGACTGAAACCTCCACAAACTGTGAGCTAAATAAACCTTTCCCCTTTAACTTTGGGTGTCGGGTATTCTGTCCCAGCAATGAAAAAAGTAACTAAAACAGAGTTAAACATCAAATTACCTGTGATACATTCTTGAGAGGAAAATATTCAACGAATGGCATGAGAAACACAATGGGGGGGCGGATAGAACAAAAAAATGAAAATGGTACACTTTCTACCCAGCAGTATGTTTAAAAGAGTCAAATTAAGACATGAAATGGTCATATCAGCCTTAATTCTTTTCAGTTGTTAATTGAACACCTTCTTGGAAGCTTGCAGATGAAAGTCTCATCTTGGAGAATTTGAGATAAGAGTGAATGGAATGGAAGAGAAATTAGCCAGTTCACACTCGTGACCATTGTGAGTTTGTTCAAAGATTCCTGCAGAGGTATAATATAAAATTGAGCCCTTTAATGCATTCTTGATGTTGGAGGACCTTACAATCATAAGGCTTGTATTTAGATCTATGTTTATCTTTGTACATAGAAATTAGATGAACAGCAAAAAATTAAATGAACAACAAAAGGCTGTTGTGAAATAAGATAAATGAGAGTCCCATGTGTTATAAAAAAAATTCAAGCTGCTCCTATGATGAAAATTACATAGATATACATATGTACTATAGATTTCCTACTAAGTATAATAGGTCCTGTAATGCATTCATTTATAAGCATATTAATATGATGAACAAAATGATGAAATTTGGTTCTTTGCCTGAAGAAAGACTTGTTATAAATAGTAAAACTGGGGAGATGTCTAGTGATCCTAAAAATAGGTAAGCTTCCACTGTAAAACCCATCACCTACAGGAAATAATGAGAGAAACACAGCTTCACTCTGTGGAAAACATCCACCAAGGCATAGCCTAAGTAATTCCCTTCATTTGACCATAAACCCATCAAAACTTTATGGAATGTGGTTATTCTACTCATGCAGTACCTGTGTTCAGTTAGCCACACATGCTGTAGCCCTCTAAAACAATAAGAAAGAGAGATAGGCAACTTTCACAGGCCCTGCTCTCTAGTAGAAATTTGAGTATCAATTTAAAACTTCAGAATCCTGAGGAATTTGCTACTGAAATCAACTGTGGCCAACACAGATGGACTTAGAAATACATTATAGCTTACTCCTCTAAGGCTTCTCAAAATACTTTTTAAAAAATCTAATGATTTAAAATGAATCACTTTATCCTTTGAAAAATGAATCCAAGTGAATTATAATCAGATACATTGATTCTAAGAAGCTGAATATCAGCTGTAGAAATAAGAGAACAGTCATTTAATGAGGCTGACACAGTATCAATGTATACTATAAACACCTTAAAAGTTTTCTGGTCACTATGATGTCATGGAAACTCTACCTATTTGATACCACTACATTCACCCATCTTTGCTTTTTCTTTGTATATTGTATGTGGCTTGATGTTTGGTAATCCACAATCCTTGAGAGTAAACTGTCACCACGTGCAGTGATGCACAGCTTTAGTCCTAGGACTTGGGAGTCTGGGGCAGGGGGATTAAGAGTTTGGTGCCAGCCTCAACTACATAGCAAGTTTGAGCCAGCCTGAATGACATAGTGCAAAGGAAGGCAGGAAGGCAGGGAGAAAAAAAGAGAAAGAGAGAGAAGCAAACTTTCAATAGCTATATCCACACGATTCACAATACAAAGTTCTGAAAATAACCTAGATGTACATCAACAGACAAATACATAAAGAAATGTGGTATACAGTCCATTGGCAGACTGCGGGGGGAGAGAACAAGGACTCACCAAGAAGCAAGCCCTCCCTGCGACCAGCGCCACGCGCGGCCGCTGCCTGTGGGGAGACAGCCAGACCCCAGCCCCTTCCAGCACGTGGGCTGGGAAAAAAGAAGAGCTAATCCCCACCACCACCACCCCCGGAAGCAACCAGCTGATCTGGATGATAGCTATTGAGGTGAAATGCAATTTGATGCTTGTGGTGTTTTGGTGTTTCACTGACCTTGCAGGACTAGGACCAGTGGTCTGATCGTCTGTTCAGAGGATGGCGGTACACAGTGTGGCATCCAGGGGGGATCTCTTTCTGAAGGTAGTAGCCATTGTTGATTCCCTATTGCCTTGTTTTGAAGTCCTGTATCGTTTTCATTGTCTTGATGGGTTGGGTTTTGTTCTCTTTTGTTTTGTTTGATTTTATATCCAATGGCATGGGCAGCTATTTCAAAGATAGCAAGATATATTGTGGTAGCCACTTTGGATTCACTATTGTCTTGTTTTAAAGTCCTTTATTGCATTCACTGTTTTATTTTTATTGGTTCTATTCTGTTCTTTTCTGTTTGATTTTTACTATGTCTGAAGGTATCTACAGCTATTTTGAAGACAAGAGACATTATAGTAAATACTGTTGATTTCATATTGTTTTGAAATCCTATATCACTTACACTGGTTTGTTTTGACTGGTTTTATCCTGTTTTATTTTCCTCGTTTTTACCATCTTCAAAATAAAGTTTAAAAATTTTTTGAAAAAGAAATATGGTATATATACACAGCAGAATATTGTTCAGCCATAAAGAAGAATGAAATTGTCTTTTGTAAGAAAATGAATGAAACTTGAAACCATAATGCTAAGTGAAATCAGTGAGACACAAAAAGCTAACTATTACTTGGGTTCTCTTATATAGTAAATATAAACCGTAAATAAATAAATGAGCAAAATTAAGGAGACATGAAAGAAATTAAGAAGGCAGACTTCTTGAAGATGTGGAAGAGGATCAGGGGAAGGGAGAGATAAGGGAGAGCAGGATAAAGAGATCAAAATGATCAAGACATGCTACATGTTTGTACCAATTCCCTAAAATTACATCAGTGTCATACATATGCAAATAAAAAACAAAAAAGAATTCCTAATGCCATTTCTCTAGGCAAACTAAATGGCTGGATTTTCAATGTGTTCTGGACTACATAAATATCATTTAAATAAAATTTTGCTTGCACTTTCAAAAATACAAAACTGAAAATTATAGCCAGTAAACAATTCATTTAGTACCAAGTGTTACCTATTAATAATACACATTAATATAAGTTAACACTCATGGAAATTCCAAAACTAAGAGCTGGAAAATTCTGATACCTCAGTCCTCTCCCATAGTGCACAATACCATAGAGCTTTCAAGGACATAGATGATCCAACATGTTAAAGAGAATAAGACTAGAGTAGCCCTTTACCAAAAGGGATAATGTAATCCCAGCACTCGGGAGGCTGAGGCAGGAAGACTGCTTCAAATTCAAGGCAGCCTGAATTACGGAGCAAGATCTTGCTAAAAACAAACAAACAAAAAAACCACAAAATCTAGTTGCACAAAGAACACAAACAATAAAAAAGCGAAGTTACTCAGTTTATAGGTCAACTATTTTTTTTAAACTCTCCCATGTGATTTTTGAAGTTTTTGAAGGTGAAGAGCCATTAATTCAAACCAATGTTAGAAAACCATTTTGTAAGGTGTAACTGACCTGGTGGGAAGATTAGAATGAGGAGCC